>JAQQAC010016441.1:0-26413 GCA_029783875.1 Phataginus tricuspis | reverse complement strand
TCCCCTACCAGAGCTTCCCTGTCTCACACCCCCATTCCCCTACCAGAGCTTCCCTGTCTCACACCCCCATTCCCCTACCACAGCTTCCCTGTCTCGCCTCCCCACTCCCCTACCACAGCTTCCCCGTCTCACCTCCCAGATCAACTACCTGCACTTGGCTCTGTATCTCAGGTCCGCTGCCAGGGAGCCCAAACGCAGACCATGAGTCCAAACCACCTCCCTCATCATTATTGCACTTTTAAATCTCTCATAGCGCCCCAACTCAGGGCCCTCACGTTGCTTAACAACCACATATACAAACACCAAATACCCTACGCTGCTCCCCTGCCTCCACCATTACTTCCCTGGAAGCCTCCTTGTCTGAATGCTGACACTTCAAGACCCAACTCGTCGGATCAACCAACCTGGGCCCAGGAAAAGGCCTGAGGACTGCTGGGTGTGCCCAGAGCAACCTTCTGGAAATGGCAGCCATGCTCATGCTGGTAACCTGTTAATAACTCTGAGGAGGAATGTGGGCAGTATGACAGAGATGTGGGATCTGGGGGAGACGGGCAGCAGCCTCCGGTTCACAGTACCAAGCCGGCTGCCTCTTGCACCCACAAGGAGGGCCTCCCAGGGCCTCCGTGACATTTCCAGGACCTCTGACATCTAACCAGGAGTCCTAGACCCAGAGCGAGCGCCAGATCCTGTAGTCCAGGAGCAATGAGGCCTGGAAATAAGAAATAGGGTTCAGAGAGGTGGGGGGAGGAATATACAGATGTGGGCATAAAATGAGCTTATAAATACTATGCAGACATGTTCTGGCTTCTCCTGACCTACAAAGTGATATAGGAGAATGAGAAAGATCCAGCTACAGAGTCCCTTGACGTGGTTTTTAATTTCAGCCTTGACACCTAATTGCTGTGTGACCATGACAAGCCACTTAACATCTCTGGTCTCAGTCTCTTCCTGCACTGAATCTCAAAGATCTGCTTCTGGGTTGCTTAAGGCAACTGGCTGGCAGCACAGCTCACTCCTCACCATACCCTGGGATCCCATCTCATGGCCTTCTCTGTGTCTACCCTGTGCCCTTATTCCAGAAAGAAGAGTAAAGCCAGGCTTTGCTACCTTCTGCTTGCCCTGTGGGCTTAGGTATTTTGCTCGAAGATAAACTGACCTCTCCAAGATGCCCCTGTATTTTACTGGAACACCAGAGCCAGACCCAGGTAGATGAGGCCACCAGAACCCAGTTCCCAACCTCTATCCTCCTGATGTCCCTTTTAGAGATAGGAAAAAGTGCCTTCATTAGGGGTTTCTTAAGACTCACATAGGGAAACTCTCAAGGCCAAGGAGATGTTTGAGTGCAGCTCAGAGGCCTCAGCTCCAAGCTGTCTGGTAAGAGAATATGTTTTAGCAAAGTTGAAATAAGGTTAGACAAGGAGAAGAACTTCCCAAGAATGAAGGCCCAGACACACTGAGCGAACAGAGTGGTCTGTTCTAAAAGCTTCCCTAATGACTGGGACCGAAAGGAACCGCTTGCTAGTAGAAAATGGTACCAACCAGCAGACATCAACAACCTCACGGAAGTGGGAAAGGTGTATGGAAGTGAAGAGGCGGGAACAAGAGTGCTGGCAGATGGGAAGCCAGCCTCACATGAATGTCTAGGTGACTCCCAGCAACTCTCTCCCCTGTTCTGAGTCTTAGTCTTCTCTAAGCATTTTTTTTTGTCTTTTTCTTTTATTAACATTTTTTTGTGCTATTATTAATGTACAATTACATGAGCAATATTATGGTTACTAGACTCCCCCTATTATCAAGTCCCCATCACATACCCCATTACAGTCACTGTCCATCAGCGTACTGAGATGCTATAGAATCACTACTTGTCTTCTCTGTGTAATACCGCCTTCCCCGTATCCCCACCCCCACTACATTATGTGTGCCAATTGTAATGGCCCTTTTTCCCCCTTATCCCTCCCTTCCCACCCATCTTTGCCAGTTCCTTTTCCTTTGGCAACTGCTAGTCCCTTCTTGGGTTCTGTGAGTCTGCTGCTGTTTTGTTCCTTCAGTTTTTTTTTTTTTGTTCTGATACTCCACATATGAGTGAAATCATTTGATACTTGTCTTTTTTGGCTTGGCTTATTTCACTGAGCATAATACCCTCTAGCTCCATCCATGTTGTTGCAAATGGTAGGATTTGTTTTCTTCTTATGGCTGAATAATATTCCATTGTGTATATGTATCACATCTTCTTTATCCACTCATCTACTGATGGACACTTAGGTTGCTTCCATTGCTTGGCTACTGTAAATAGTGCTGCGATAAACATAAGGGTGCATATGTCTTTTTCAAACTGGGCTGCTGCATTCTTAGGGTAAATTCCTAGGAGTGGGATTCCTGGGTCAAATGGTATTTCTATTTTGAGTTTTTTGAGGAACCCATACTGCTTTCCACAATGGTTGAACTAATTTGCATTCCCACCAGCAGTGTAGGAGGGTTCCCCTTTCTCCACATCCTCGCCAACATTTCTTGTTGTCTTTTGGATGGTGGCCATCCTAACTGGTGTGAGGTGATATCTCATTTTAGTTTTAATCTGCATTTCTCTGATGATTAGTGATGTGGAGCATCTTTTCATGTGCCTGTTGGCCATCTGAATTTCTTCTTTGGAGAAGTGTCCATTCAGTTCCTCTGCCCATTTTTTAATTGGATTATTTGCTTTTTGGTTGTTGAGCGTGAGCTCTTTATATAATTTGCATGTCAACCCCTTATCAGATATGTCATTTATGAATATATTCTCCCATACTGTAGGATGTCTTTTTGTCCTATTGATGGTGCCCATTGCAGTACAGAAGCTTTTTAGTTTGATATAGTCCCACTTGTTCATTTTTGCTTTTGTTTCCCTTGCCTGAGGAGATATGTTCATGAATAAGTTGCTCATATTTATTTCTAAGAGACTTTTGCATATGTTTTTTTCTAAGAGTTTTATGGTTTCATGACTTACATTCAGGTCTTTGATCAATTTTGAGTTTACTTTTGTGTATGGGGTTAGACAATAATCCAGTTTCATTCTCTTACATGTAGCTGTCCAGTTTTGCCAACACCGGCTGTTGAAGAGGCTGTCATTTCCTCATTGTATATCCATGGCTCCTTTATCAAATATTAATTGACCATATATGCTTGGGTTATATCTGGGCTCTCTAGTCTGTTCCACTGGTCTATGGGTCTGTTCTTGTGCCACGACCAAATTATCTTGATTACTGCTGCTTTGTAGTAGAGCTTGAAGTTGGGGAGCATAATTCCCCCCACTTTATTCTTCCTTCTCAGGATTGCTTTGGCTATTCGGGGTCTTTTGTGGTTCCATATGAATTTTAGAACTATTTTCTCTAGTTCATTGAAGAATGCTGTTGGCATTTTGATAGGGATTGCATTGAATCTGTAGATTGCTTTAGGTAGGATGGCCATTTTGACAATATTAATTCTTTGTATCCATGAGCACAGGATGTGTTTCCATTTATTTGTATCTTCTTTAATTTCTCTCATAAGTGTCTTGTAGTTTTCAGAGTATAAGTCTTTCATTTCCTTGGTTAGGTTTATTCCTAGGTATTTTATTCTTTTGGATGCAATTGTGAATGAAATTGTTTTCCTGATTTCTCTTTCCGTTAGTTTACCGTTAGTGTATAGAAATGCAACAGATTTCTGTGTATTAATTATGTATCCTGCAACTTTACTGAATTCAAATATTAGATCTAGTAGTTTTGGAGTGGTTTCTTTAGGGTTTTTTATGTACAATATCATGTCATCTGCAAACAGGGACAGTTTGACTTCTTCCTTACCAATCTGGATGCCTTTTATTTCTTTGTGTTGTCTGATTGCCATGGCTAAGACCTCTAGAACTATGTTGAATAAAAGTGGGGAGAGTGGGCATCCTTGTCTTGTTCCTGATATTAAAGGAAAAGCTTTCAGCTTCTCGCTGTTAAGCGTAATGTTGGCTGTGGGTTTGTCATATATGGCCCTTATTATGTTGAGATACTTGCCCTCTAAATCCATTTTGTTGAGAGTTTTTATCATGAATGGATGTTGAATTTTGTCAGATGCTTCTTCAGGATCTGTGGAGATGATCATGTGGTTTTTGTTCTTCTTTTTGTTGATAGTGGATGTTATTGATGGATTTTTGAATGTTGTACCATCCTTGCATCCCTGGGATGAATCCCACTTGATCATGATGGATGATCTTTCTGATGTATTTTTGAATTCAGTTTGCTAATATTTTGTTGAGTATTTTTGCATCTGTGTTCATCAGGGATATTGGACTGTAATTTTTTTGTTGTGGTGTCTTTGCTTGGTTTTGGTATTAGAGTCATGCTGGCTTCATAGAATGAGTTGGGGAGTATTCCCTCCTCTTCTACTTTTTGGAAAACTTTAATGAGGATGGGTATTAGGTCTTCACCAAATGTTTGATAAAATTCAGCAATGAAACCATCTGGTCCAGGAGTTTTGTTCTTAGGTAGTTTTTTGATTACCAATTCAATTTATTTGCTGGTAATTGGCCTATTCAGATTTTCTGTTTCTTCCTGAGTCAGCCTTGGAAGGTTGTATTTTTCTAAAGTTGCCCATTTCTTCTAGGTTACCAAGCTTGTTACCATATAATTTTTCATAGTAATTCTCTTATGATTCTTTATATTTCTGTGGTGTCCGTAGTGATTTTTCCTTTCTCATTTCTGCTTCTGTTTATGTGTGTAGACTCTCTTTTTTTCTTGATAAGTCTGGCTAGGGGTTTATCTATTTTGTTTATTTTCTTGAAGAAGCAGCTCCTGCATTCATTGATTCTTTCTATTGTTTTATTCTTCTCAATTTTATTTGTTTCTGCTTTAATCTTTATTATGTCCCTCCTTCTACTGACTTTGGGCCTCATTTGTTCTTCCTTTTCTAGTGTGATTAATTGTGAGTTCAGACTGTTCATTTGTGATTGTTCTTCTTTCCTGAGGTAGGCCTGTATTGCAATATATTTCCCTTTTAGCACAGCCTTTGCTGTATCCCACAGATTTTGCAGTGTTGTATTATTGTTTTCATTTGTCCCCATATATTGCTTGATCTGTTTTTATTTGATCATTGATCCATTGATTATTTAGGAGCATGTTATTAAGCCTCCACATGTTTGTGGGCTTTTTCATTTTCTTTGAGTAATTTATTTCTAGTTTCATACCTTTGTGATCTGAGAAGCTAGTTGGTACAATTTCAATCTTTTTGAATTTACTGAGGCTCTTTTTGTGGCCTAGTATATGATCTATTCTTGAAAATGTTCCATGTGCACTTGAGAAGAATGTGTATCCTGTTGCTTTTGGGTGGAGTGTTCTGTAGATGTCTGTTAGGTCCATCTGTTCTAATACGTTGTTCAGTGCCTCTGTCTCTTTATTTATTTTCCGTGTGGTTGATCTGTCTTTTGGAGTGAGTAGTGTGTTGAAGTCTCCCAAAATGAATGCATTGCAGTCTATTTCCCCCTTTAATTCTGTTAGCATTTGTTTCACATATGTAGGTGATCCTGTGTTGTGGGCATAGATATTTATAATGGTTATATCTTGTTGGATTGACCCTTTAATCATTATGTAATGTCCTTTTTTGTCTCTTGTGACTTTCTTTGTTTTAGTCTATTTTATCTGATGCAAGTACTGCAACTCCTGCTTTCTTCTATTAGTTGCATGAAGTATCTTTTCCATCCCTTCACTGTTAGTCTGTGTATATCTTTGTGTTTAAAGTGAGTCTCTTGTAGGTAGCATATAGATGGGTCTTGTTTTTTTATCCATTCAGTGACTCTACGTCTTTTGATTGGTGCATTCAGACCATTTACATTTAGGGTGATTATCGATAGGTATGTACTTATTGCCATTGCAGACTTTAGATTTGTGGCTAGCAGAGGTTCAAGGGTAATTCCCTTACTATCTAACAGTTTAATTTAATTCACTTCATATGCTATTACAAACACGACCTAAAGATTCTTTTTTTTTTCTTTTCCTCCTTTTTCTTTCTCCTCCATTCTTTGTATGTTATGAATAATATTCTGTACTCTTTGTCTATCCCTTGGGTGACATCTATTTAGCCTTAGGAAACACTTCCATCTATAGGGGTCCCTCCAAAATGCAATGTAGAGGTGGTTTATGGGAGGTAAATTCTCTCAGCTTTTGCTTATCTGAAAATTGTTTAATCCCTCCTTCAAATTTAAATGATAACCTTACCGGGTAGAGTATTCTTGGTTCAAGGCCCTTCTGCTTCATTGCATTAAATATATCATGCCACTCCCTTCTGGCCTGTAAGGTTTCTGTTGAGAAATCTGATGATAGCCTGATCGGTTTTCCTTTGTATGTGATATTTTTTGTCTCTCTAGCTGCTTTTAAAAGTTTGTCTTTATTCTTGATATTTGCCATTTTAATTATTATATGTCTTGATGTTGTCTTCTTGGGTCCCTTGTATTGGGACATCTGTTCATCTCCATGACTTGAGAGACTATCTCCTCCCCCAGATTGGGGACGTTTTCAGCAATTACCTCCTCAATGACACTTTCTATCACCTTTTCTCTCTTTCCTTCGTCTGGTACCACTATTATGTGAATATTGTTCCGTTTGGATTGGTCACACAGTTCTCTTAATATTCTTTCATTCTTAGAGATTCTTTTTTCTCTCTGTGCCTCAGCTTCTTTGCATTCCTCTTCTCTAATTTATATTCCATTTATCGTCTCTTCTACTACATTTAATCTGCTTTTAAATTCCCCCATTGTATGTTTCATTTCAGATATGGACTTTCTCAATGATTGAATCATCTTAAATTTATTCCTGAGTTCTTGAATATTTTTCTATACCTCCATAAGCATGTTTATGATTTTTATTTTGAACTCTCTTTCAGGAGGATTGGTGAGTTCAGTTTCATTTGGCCCTTTTTCTGGTGTTTGTGAGATTTTGGTCTGAACCATGTTCTTTTGACGTTTCATATTTCTGTGTGGTGTCCTATAATGTCGAGAAGCTCCAGTCTCTGGAGCTGCTCAGCCCCTAGAGAGAGGTTGGGGGTTGTAGGGGAGCGGAGCTGGTGCCTGGGGGGAGGAAAGATCTGTTTTCTGATTCCCGTCTGCCCTGCCTGTCTCCAGTATCAGAGCCAGTGGGCCGAGTAAACAGGTGTAAGCCTCTGTGCTTAGCGTCTCTATCTGTTGTAGGTGGGGCCTCCCTCTGGTTGGCCTGATACCAGAGCAGTGACTGCCAGTTTCCAAGCTGTTGCTGTCAGGCCAGGAGGAAGGCTCAGCAGGCTGCGTATCACAGTGGGGGGGCCTTGGAGCTGAGTAGGCAGCCAGGGGGATGGAGCACCTGAAGCTCCCCAAAGTTCCCAATCTGCTGGGCAGAGTGCACCCAGACAACCTTGTCCCCTTATCCCTTCTCCCGTGCAGCAAGCTCCTTGCAAACCCCATGCCTTCAGCAGCCCTCTTGCTGCTAGGAAGCCTGTCAGACTGCCTGCCTTTCCCTTGTCCCAGAGCAGCCAGGTGTGGATCCCGTCCTCCACAAATGGCCGAATCTGTCTCTTAAGCACTCTGCCTGTCCCAGCTCCCCATCCTCTAGAGCACCACACAATGTAGGTTTCTGCTTGCAAAGAGGATCTCCAGGGCTAGGTGTTTCAGCAGTCTCAGGCTCCCCCCACAACCCCCCCCACTCCATTTCTCTACCTCCCGCCAGTGAGCTGGGGTGGGGGAAAGGCTTGGATCCCGCTGGATCAAGGCTTTCATACGTTACCCTGTTTTGTGAGGTCTGCTCTGTTTGTGAGGTCTGTATGCAGTCGGTTGTGGCCTTCTTTCCTGTTGCTGTTTTAGGGTTAGTTGTATTAACTATATTTTCACACTATCTATGGTTTTGGGAGGAGTTCTCTGTCTCACCTCTCATGCCGCCAACTTGAATCCTCTTCTCTAAGCCTTTTTCTAGCCATCCGCAGAGCAGCCAGAGCCCTCCTCCCCACCTAAGATAGGCTGGTTGGGTGGGGCAATGTTCATGTCCACGTGAATCTTCTCTTATTTCAAGAAATGCCAGCTGGCCCTGAGGTGGGAATTTGTGGTAAAGGCTGCTCGTTATCTACCCAATATGCATTCTCCCTTCTTTCTATGAAACCCTGATATTTTCTATATTCGTAGGTGAGAATATGCCCATCTAAAAGACTGTATTTCTCAGCCTCCCCTGCAGCTAAGAATGGCCAGTGAGATGTAAGTAGAAGTCTCTGGGAGGAGGCCTCTGGAAAAGATCTTAAAAGAAACTGACTCAGCTGGTAAGCCTACCATTTTAAACGTTCCTCCCTTCTTCCTGCCTGGAATGTGTCAAAGGCCCCTTGGTGACTTAGAGGCACAATGCTCTAAGGCAGGAGTTTCCAAACTTTGCAGCCCATTGGAATCACCTGGAGATCTTTAATAAAAAAATGCTGATGCTTGTTTCTCACTGCCAAACATTCTGATTTCATTGGTATGATGTATGACCTAGGCATCAGTATTTTTAACCACTTCCCAGGTGATTCTAACATGCAGCAAAGTTTGAGAAGCACCACTCCAAGGAGAGCAAAGCAACAAGATGAAAAGGGCTTGGATCTCTAGTGCCCCAGGATCTGTGACTGCAGCTGTGGCCAGCCTGCCCTAGACTTGAGCAAGTCCACTTTAATTTGTCAGAGCCTCTGCAGTCAGGTCTTTGTTTCTAGCAGAAGAGTGTGATTCCTAACTGATGTGGGACTGGGGATTCCTCGTGCTGCTCCCATCAGCTAACCCGACCTCCACAGAACAGGCTGGGGAGCAAAAGATGGCCAGAGAGTGGGACCTGATACTTGGGCAGCCTTGAGTTCAAATTCTGATTCCACTCCCTGCTAACTATAGGACCTTGGGCAAATCACTCAAGCTGAGCCTCAGCTTCTCCATTTAGAAAATAAAGGCAGTGGAAAAGACAGCATTTCTCCACTGCAAGCACCTTGGGGGCAGGTGCCCCTCCCCTCTGTAGCTACAGCACTGTCTTACTGAGGGTTTCACCCCCTGAAAAGTCCACTATGGATTCAGTGAGACCAAGAAAGGACAATGGAGCGCTCTTGGGGTGTGGATAAAATGAAAGTTCCTGTGGCCAGGATTCTCACCTGGCCCTGGTTGGCTAGCTTGCTACACACATGTGGGCAATACATTGGTATTGACTCTATATAAAGAGCTCCGCCCAGTGCTCTGGGAGACTCGGGGGCATGGCTGCAAGGCTGCCGGAGAGCAGAGCAGAGGCTGGAGCGGTGGCAGTGCCGAGGACAGAGGCCCAGAGGATGGCTGTGCGGGCAGAGAGGCCCAGAGGCAGAGACCAGCTTGCTGCATGCAGACTCGCTCTGAGTAAATGGGATTTTAGTGACTGACCTGCCACCATGGGAATAAAGTTCGGTATAAACCCTTTCGCTCCAAGAACGTTTTACTGTCATTCCTTTGGTCACATGGAATCCATAGTGAACTTGCCAGGGTCTGAAACCCATTGGCAAGACATGGGGGGTAAAAGGGTTTATTTATACCTGGCTTTATTCTCTCTAAGGTAGGTTGAGCACTAGAATCACGACAGGTCCGTAATCCACCTCCACCCAGAGCACTGGGAGGAGTTCTTTATATAGTGACTCAGTCCATAATAGCGCGTTGCTAAAGGGTGTGGAAGCAGTAGCCTAGCAGTAGGCCAATTACATCATCAAGTAGTTTAGGGTCAAGTGAGGATCCTGGCCATAGGAACTTCCATTTTCCCAAGCACCTACACCCCACCAGACATTTAGCAGGCACTCATTAAATATTTGCTTGGTTTTCATTGAACTACTGTGATGTGATCCAGCTCTGAAATTTCCACTTTTTCTAAACCAAAAAGAGAATAAACAAAAGGGCCACATTTCAAAAAGGTAACAGAATTTACCTATTGAAAATCAATGAAAACAACATTTTGGGGGTGTGGATAAAATGAGAGTTCCTGTGGCCAGGATTCTCACCTGGCCCTGGTTGACTAGCCCACTGCACACCTGTGGGCAATACGTGGCTGTTGACTCTATATAAAGAGCTCCGCCCAGTGCTCTGGGTGTGACACAGTGGCACGGCTGCAAGGCTGCAGGGGAGCAGAGCAGAGGACAGAGACCCAGAGGACAGCTGTGTGGGACGACTGTGCAGAGGGCCCCAGAGGCAGAGACTGGCTTGCCGCATGCAGACTCGCTCTGAGTGAACAGGATTTTAGTGACTGACCTGCCACCCTGGAAATAAAGTTGGGTATAACCCTTTCACCCCAAGAATGTTTTGCTGTTAGTTTCTTTGGTCACATTGAATCCATAGCGAACTTGCCTGGGGCTGAAACCCATTGGCAAGACAGGGGGCTTTTTTTTTTTTTTCAGTCTCTCTAGGCTCTGGACTGAAAATCCACTGGTTAGAAGCAAGAAGGGGCCAGTCTCCCAAACTCCTGGCCTGGACTTTCCAGTTAGAACTATCAAGCTAGAAAATTCCTGCTCATAATTTAAAAAATAAGTGTGTGTGTGTGTTTTCTTTTTTCAAGATGCCAGGGTCCAGATGAGTTTGGTTGACCTAGAAAACCTAGAAACGCCCCCAGAAAGCTCAAGGGAAGAAGACATCCATTTGGGCCTGACTCATTTGGGTGTACTGTCTACACCAGCTGTGCCCAGGAATCAACTGGAGAGCTCTTACGACCATAGCTGCCTTGATGCCACCTGCAGAGTTGCTGATTTGGGAGCCAGGCATCTGTTGTTGGAAAAAGCTCTCCAGGTGGTTCTGGCTTGCCCCCAGAGTTGAGAACCACTTCTCTGCACAGCTTCTAACCCTCCAGATAATCAGAGTAGCTCAGCTGAGTTTCTAGGACTGGAAAGGAACCAAGAAGAGCCTGGGAGAAATCTTCAAAGCCAGACAAGCTGCACCCTCGCGCCTGCCCAGTCACATGAGGTCACCCGCCCCTGCAGCCCCAGCTTGCTACAGGCAGGAGGGCCAGACATGGGTAGGGGGAACTGCCACATTTCTCAAAAGCGCAGCCTGTACCTCCTGCTTCCACACACCACCCACACCCAGGGCTCCCTACCATCTGCCTGCCACCCCTTCTGCTCGCCAGAGACAGAGTCCCCATAGTTTGCCTCAGACTTTACAAAGTGCTATCACTGTCGGGCTTCTCTGTAAACCCAAGAGGTGGGTGTGCCTGAGCCAGCCTTCCAGATAGGGAAACTGAGGCACAGAGAGGCGAGGCTATTGGGCCAAGGTCCCTCAGAGACAGGATGCCCACTTGAGTCCAGCGTCTTTCCTGCATGGCCTCTGCTATTCAAGAAGCCATCCTGGACCAGCAACATCTGTGGATAAAATGAAGGTTCCTGTGGCCAGGATTCTCACCTGGCCCTGGTTGGCTAACTCACTACACGCGTGTGAGCAATGTGTTATTGACTTTATTATAAAGAGCCCTGCCCAGTGCTCTGGAAGACCGGGTGGCACGGCTACAAGGCTGCAGGAGAGCAGAGCAGAACAGAGGCTGGAGTGGGGACAGTGCCGAGGAGAGAGGCAGAGGTGAGAGGTGCAGACCGGCTTGCTGCCTGCAGACTCGCTCTGAGTGGATGAGATTTTAGTGACTGACCTGCCACAGTGGAAATAAAGTTGTGTATAACCCTTTCACCCCAAGAACGTTCTAGTCATTTCTTTGGTCACATTGAAGCCATAGTGAACTTGCCTGGGGCTGAAACCCATTGGAAGACACATCACTACACCCAGTAGTTCATTAGAAATGCAGAATATCAGCCCAGTCCCAGACCCATTGAAAAAGAATCTGCCTTTTCACAAACCCCCAGGGGACTCCTGCTGGACCTTGAGGAGGCCATTCTGTGGAGCAGCTGCCTCCTGGCCAACCTCCCAGTCCCCAGAGGGCCCTTACTGCATCTCCTCCCCACCTCAGATGGCCTTTCATCCCACAGACTCCACATTCCTTGCCCTGTCTTTCCTGTCCCTGTCCCCGTCCCCGTCAGGTCTCCTACCCCCTGACACCTACTGCTCGTGTCCTTCTCCCACTCCCAGGGCACTGGCTTCAGCCCAGTCTTCTCTTTCTTCCCTGGCAATTTTATTCCACCTCATTTCAACCCACATCGCTCTGCCCACTTAAATCCAGACGTGTAAACTTGCCTCTTCCAGATCCAGTCTCTCCCGAGTGCCAATACTCATGTCCACCTACCTCGTCAACATCTCTCCCAGACATCCCCACACCTGAATCCCATGAGGCTCAAGACTGTGCTGACACTGTCATTAAAGTAAAACTATTCATTGAGGCCTTGCTAAGCGCTGAGCACAGTGCTCAGGGCTTCCCAGGCACCGTCTCATGGTCTGCACGCACCCATACAGTGGGGGTGATCACTCCGCCTGGCAATACGGAGAAGCCACGCCTTAGAAAGCAGACATAACATCTCTAGCTCTCACAGCTGGTGCAGGGCTGAGCTAGGGTTCAGACCTGGTTTCTTACCCAGAAGCTCAAGTTCTGAACTACTTCTCTCTGATTTTCCATGGCCTTTGCTCTACCTCTTTGCCATTGTGTGCCAGGCCTCCCAACGCAAAACCTCAAAGCTGTTTTCAGCTCCTATCCCTTGCCTGCACTCTTCCTAAAGCACTTTTAGGATCTAATGATCATACAGTATCATTTCTGGCTTTTTGCAACAATCTCTCACTGGATCCTTTCCTCCATACCCAATGCCCTATAGTCTACTCTTTACATGGTGACCAGAGGGATTGTATTAAAAAGGTGTTGGTTCATATCCCTCCTGTTCAAAGCCCTCTCGTGGCTTTCCACCTGACTCAGAATTAAAGCCAAAGTCCTTACATAGCCTTCAAGGCTGCAAAAATCGGGCCTCACTAACTCCCAAATCCCACCTCCTTCTCTCCTCCCCACTGTTCACTCTGCTCCTTATTGCTAAACAAGCCAGGCATGCTCATGCCCCAGGGCCTTTGCACTGGTTATTTTCCTACCTAAAACACACTTCCTGCAGATATCCAATCGGCTTCCTCCCTTTTCCCTCAGCATCTTCAGGTCTGTACCCCAGTGATACCTACTCAAGGAGGCCCCCAACCACTGTTAGTGAACTTGAACTACAATCCACCACTCCTTGTCCCCTTAGTGGCTTTACTTCTTCTCACTGAACTCATCACCATAGCTTGCGTTATATACTTATTCACTAACTTCTTTTCTGCCTGTCTTCCCTCAATTTGAATGTAAACTCCAGGAAACAAGGGTTTGTTTCTCTCACCAAACAGCTCAAGTGCTCCAAACAGAGACCTCATTTGTGGGTGTTGGGCGGCTGCCCTTCCTCCTGTCTATTCTCACAGCCACCCTGAATCTTGTTCTCACTATGACTTTCTGGTCAACTTCAGGGCCTCCTGATCCCCCACCCCAGACCATAGCCTCCTCAAACACAGCTACATGACTACCCAGCCTGGAAAATGGCTCACATCAACTCGTTTCCTTGCTCAAGACCCTCCTGACAGCTCATTTCAAACCCAGGATTCCAGCCTATTCCCCCCAAGCACAGGCTTTGTAATCAGCGGATCTGCGTTTAAGCCTGGCTTTGCCACTTAGACAAGTGGCTTGATCTTTCTGAGCCCTTAGTTTACTTATCAGTAAAATGGGCTGATAAACAATTCTTTCAAGGAGCTGTGGTAAAGAAGACAGTGCAAGTTTGTGGTCTCAGCCCGGGCAGTAAACACATGATTTTTATTATTATTCCTTTCCTTTTCCAACTCCGTCTGCCCTGGTCTCCTTTCAACCTGTGCTCTAGCCCAACTGAGCAGCTCGCCGCTCCCCCGGCACACCCAGGTCCTTCAGCCAGCACACCTTTGCCACGGAGAGCCCTCCACCTACGATGTCCTCCTCAGTCCATCCTTCTCTTTGTCAAGGCCACTCCCAATGCCTCCTCCCCCACAGGCCTTGCAAGTCATTTCCTCCCCCTTTGAATTTCCACAGCCTTTATCTGCCATTGCCACATGGCATTTATTAGGACCATCCAGGAGCCACCACCTTGTGTGTGATTCTCCTTACCCTCTCCTTGAGGGCAGAACCTCTGTCTCACTTGGCTCGGTAGCCCTGCCAGTGCTCAGAGCAGGGCTTGCTCAAAGGGGGTACTTGGCAAATATTTAATGAATAGCGAGGTGACACCACACTGCTTTCCTACCCCCAAGTCAGAAGATGCACTGGGGCCAAGTTTCAGAGCCACTTCTTATAAGGGATAAGACCCGGAGCAGGTCGCTTAAACTCTTGGAATCTGTTTCTTCATCTGTTCAATGGGGACAATAGAATGCACTATGCTGACCTCTCAGAATGCCAGGGGAATCAGAGGAGGTAGAGGCATGGAAACGCTTGGTGAGGCACATGGCACTTACACACCTATAAGGGATTGTTATAACAACGGTTCTGCCTAAAAGATGCATTCCTCTTCACTGCCTGAAAGAACCATCACCAAATGCATGGAGGAATGTCAAGTGAATTAATTTTACTTCTTTCTTTATATTTTTATGTATTCTCTGTTTTACAAAGAGCACGGGTCACTTACAGGCTTGGGGAAAGGGAGATGTCACTGTTTTACAAAAATCACTCCTTTCTGTTCAGCATTGATCTCACCTCCCATATCAACATTTAAATATAATAGGGTCCCCTTAGCACCAGGTACCCGCCATCAGCAGGTGTGTGCCTACAAAGCAGTCTCCGGGCAATAGAGAGGTAGCTGCTGCACCCCAGGTTCACAAAGAGGCAGCTCTGCAAGGGCAGGAGCCCCACCACAGAGCTCTCCTATGGCCCAGGGTGCAGGAGTGTGGCTCCGGCCACAGGCGAGTGGCCGGGGACAAGGCGTGGGGACATGGGAGCTGGAAGGGGCCTGGAGCTTCAGAAGGCCCTAAGGAGCCCCCATGGGCTCCAGGCAGAAGAACTGGTGTAACTCATCCCACCGGGAGGTAGAAGGCCTAGGGAGCCCAGGATAGGCAAGAAGCAATGTGGTGGCCAAGCCCTCCCCCTGCTGGCCACATCTGGAGTGGCACTGCCAGCCACAAAGAGAACCCCCAGGCAGCCCAGGCACCTGGAGTTAATCAGGCTCAGGAGTCCAGTGGCAGGGACCTGGCAGGGCTCTTCCAGGACTGAGAGTCCCAAGGTCCCATATCCCAGGCCCCCTGTCTTTGATGGGTGGGGTATCCCCTGGCCCAGCTCCCCAAGCTGCACTACAAGGTGGTGAAGGTGGTGGTGGTGGGGGAAGCAGGGTGGTTGGTCATGGGGGGGGATGAAGGAAGGGGTGGTGGGGAAGGGTCCCCCACATTTCTGACTCTGTCTCATTCCTCCCAGGCCCGCCCATGCCTCCTGGGCTGTGGGAGAAGCCAGGGTGGTTACCACGGCCGGGATTTCCACTCCCACCCCCAGGTATTGATTTCTTGCATCATTTGTTTGCCCAGCTTTGGCGGCTGTGATTAGCTCCCTCCATTCTCCCTATGGAGCCCCCGCCCATCTCTCTGTGTTCCAGCAAAGCAGAGCTAATACCAGGCTCTAAATGAGGCTTTGCCACCCTGGCCCCAGCAACTCACAGCCAGGCCTAGCCAATAACAAGTGGACCTTTGGCATGTCCCCAGCTTGCCCCCTCAAGGGTGCTTTTCTAGCTAATAAAATCCTCTCTAACCCCTCCCAGAGCCCCCATCTAGCCACGAAACACAGATGCCCCACCTGCAGTGTAGGCTAGGTTAGCATGCAGATCTAGACCCCCAAGGGGGCTCTCCAGCCTCACACCTGGCCTAGGGAGCCCTCAGGCTGGCTCAGGGGCCAACATAAACTTGGGGGTTGGGGGAAAGGAGAAGACAATGCCGACAAGCAAACAAAACAGCCAGGATTTGTGGACACAGGCCCTCTCTCTCCCTCATGCAGTTTCTGTAACTGAGAAGGAAGAAGGGACAGAGGCATGGACCATCTCAAGGACATTTAGAAAACCCAGAGCCTTCTGCTAGAATTACACGACCAGTTTTCGGATGCAATGCCTTCTCCAGGGGAAGAGTCAGAGATGGACACCTAGTTTCAAGGCATGGGGTAGGAACTCTAGTGAAAAATCCCAAGAGTGCCCACACCCAAGTCAACACCCAGAAGATGGCACTGGGAGACACACTTCCTGCAATTCGTTCTCTGCACCCCTCAGAGGAGAGAAAAAACCTGACTTGGTGATAATTCTGTAAGCTATGTTGCTCTTGTCAAATTATTCAACATCTGTCTTCATGTTCCCACAAAAATTAGCATAGGATAGTAGTTTCTGATGACACCTTTGGTGAAATATTTTGACTTCCACCAGTAAGTTGCAAACAACCTGTCTTAAGGATAATGTCATTTCCCACTCCTGCATATTAAATAATCCAGGGGTTAGTTGTGTTTTTGTAGAGAAGAGGCATCCCACCGATCTGCCCTGGCTGGAAGTCCGAAGGCCATGGGAGGAGGAGAGGAAGCCAAGATGGGGGCGGGGTGTTCTCTGACGCTATCCACATGCAGGGCACTCCTCCGTCGCCTGGCTACGGCCTTGGCCTCAGAACTAGGCCTTTGGGGCCAGTCCACCCCTTGGCCTGCCAGAAGGCAGACCACAGGATCCACCCCAGAGCACAACAAACTGGGCCAGAAGACTGGGAGGCAGGGAGGGAAAAGGGGACCGGCTCCAAGTGGACCATCTGGTCCAGTACTCGGCTGCTGTGGCATCTGTGCCCCAAAGAAAGAGCACCTCCCCAGCCCTACTGCAGACAGTGGACCTCAGAGCCGGCAAGAGGACCCTCAGAGGGAAGCAGGGCATACAGGGCTCAAGGCACTTGCCTCCCACCAGCCCAGCAGAGACCCACAACCCAAGCCTGATGCTGACCGGTTTGCCCTCCACATCCTGTCCTTCCATCATCTCCTCAGTTCAGCTTCTATGTTAATCTGCCCCTCCTTCAGCCACACAGGCATGGGGTACAGGGGAAGGGGTTGGGGTTACCTTCTGTGGGGCACATTTTTTTCTTTTGTGCCTTGAGTAAAACCTGACTCCCTGCTCACTGCCAGGGCAGCACTCGGCTGTCAGCTTCCCCTTTCTTCTCCCTGAGGTCCCCTAGGGCTGCCAGTCTAGGGCCAAAAGACTCTCCCCGAGCAGAGACCCTTAAGGAGTGGGCCGCCCCCCCCCCTCTGCTGGAAACCATCCTAGACAGACTTCCTGGAGAGAAAGAATTTCAAGAAGCAATTGAAATTTCAAGAAGAATTTCAACCTCCCCTAACCATGGTCCTCCATTCCCATGGCAAAAATTTGCCAAGGTTGGGTGCCAGGATGCAACGACAGACAAATGTGACCATCCTCACCTCTACAGTCTACTCATTCTCAAGCTGCTTCATCTGCTTTGGGTGTAGAGGGAAACTGAGGAGCAGAAGATGTAGCTTTCCATACTACTCCTTAACCCAGACCCAGGTCTGCAATTGTTCCTCTTTCTGGTGTACCCGGCCGAAGCTTCTAGCATCATGAAGAACTCAACAGCTCTTGCCAGCCTCCTTCTACCAGGTCTTCCCTTCTCTCTGTCCACTCTGATACAGACTTTCCACCTGCAATTCCTCTGAGGCCCCAGCCTACCTGGAGCCATGCTCTAAAGGGAGGGTGAGAGATCGTCCAAGAGGCCAGAGTTGGTCCCAGTGCACCAACCCCCCTGATTTGCTTTAAGAGTAGCTGGAACCCAGGCACGTGAGAGAGGAGGGAAAATACAAAGAAGAGAGCAGATAAGCCAATGGCCACATCTCGGCTCCAAAGGACTCTGAAATCAAGATGTTCAGAGACCTGTCTCCTCTCCCCCACCCCTGCCCTCACTGCAGGGGGTTCCACAGTAGACTCAGAGGAGCTTCCTCAAGATGGATCCCACGCAGCCCTGGATAAGGTTGGAGAAGCTGGAAGGGATGGAGGAGAAGGATGGCCAGAAGATAGGCTTGCCAGATCTGCCCACGGGCACTCGGAGGGAGGGGCAAGGTGAAGGATGGCAGCAAAACGGGAGGGTTTTGTCCCTCTCCGAAGCTCTGGGGTATGGTGAAAAAGAGATAAAAATCTCAGCGAGTCCCTCCTGAGCCCTCTTCCTAAGGTGGCAGTAAAGCTGTAGGGAAACCTTGGGGAGAAGGAAGAAAAAGCACCCCCAGACTCCTGGTGTCTTCCCCGACCTGGGGAGGCCTCTGGGGCCTGCTCAGTGGCCTCCTCCCGACACCCCAGCCTCTCAGTCCTGCTGCATTCTTCCTCCTTCGTCCTCTTCTAGCCTATGTAAAGGCCAGGCAGTAAGAGACACACAAACTAATTAAGAAGCAGAGTTTAGCCAGATGCCTCGGCCGGTCTCCCTAGGGAATTAAGCATAAGCCAGCTAGCTCTGTAGGGACAGAAGCATGTCACCTGCCAGACACACCTCCCTCTTGTGAGGCACAGGGACCTCCAGAAGAAAGTACTTAGCATCTGTACCTGAGGCTGGCAGCCGGGGCAGAAAAGCCTCTGCCGCCACCCCACCAACGGAGCTGGTCAAACTCTCCCCTGATCTAAAAACGAATAATTAGGCCCTTTGCCCCAAATAAGGAGGTTAAGGGAACCCTACCCACCCCAGCCACACATCATTAAAAGGCGACCTACACAGACACAGACTGCAGTCAGAAGGCGGCAAAGTAAGAGCCACTGGGCCCCGAGACTGACTTCTTGAGCTGTGGGGTCAGGGCATCGCAGACTGCTAGAACTCGGAGGGAGGGTCTCTGAGAGGTGAGCCCTGGTGATCCTGAACGGATGAAGCCCACTCTCAGGACCCTTCCCCGGAAAAACACACGGGAGAGAAGGGAGACGGAACCAGAGTACCCCTGGTGCGGAAGAACCAGGAGTGGGAACGCTGGAGCAAGGCTGCGTGGCAGAAGGCAGAGTTTGGACACGTCGCCCGAGGGGTGCGTGCCGTGTTTGCGTTTCCTGGGGACGGTGGCTGAATGTGTCTGTGTGTGCGCGCAGGGAGAAGAAAGGTGGGGCTGGATTTTTGTAGCTGGGAACCGGGGACAGGAAGAACTGATTCAAGCGAGGTCCGAAAAGGGAGGCCGGGGTCTTAAGCGCCCAATCCAGGGGATGCTGACATCCGCTCTGGCTGTCAAGAAGGAAGTAAAAGAAGCGAAGCCGCAGCAAGAGCCGGGAAGGCGAGCCCGTCTCCTGGTCGCGGTGCTGGCAGCCAGCTCGCCCGCAAGCCGTGCGCAACTCCGGATCATGCATCGCTTGGCTTTCATTCCCGAGGCCCAGCCAGGGTAGGACAAGGTTTCGGTACCCAAAACCCGCTGCCCCAGCCCAAGGTTTCAGGTCTGTCGGGGTCTTCCGAGCCGACTGGGTGCTCTGAAGGGTTCCGATCCATCCCCACCGCTGGCAGGGTTTGGGCAAGTGGGTACCTCCCCCTGGTATCCCCGGCTTCACGCCAGACCCTACTACCCGTCTCCGTGCTCCGAAGCAGCTAGCTAGATCTGCTCGCGCCGTGAAAAGGGCGGGGACCCGGGCATCCGCTCCAGAGTCCGAGCCCGGGTCCCCATCAAACCCAGATAGAGCGCGCTTTGCGTCTCTTGCAAAGTTTCCGCGCGGTGTTAAGCCGGCGTGGAGCGGGACGCGGGCTCTTACCGTAGACTCCTTGTCCCCGGCAGTGGAAGGGGATCAGCGCCAGAAGTAGAAGGCAGGTCACCTCCATCTTCACGGCCGGTGCTTCATCCCCGCGAGGCGGCGCAGCCCGAGAGGCGGCGGGGGGCGCATCCACAGGGGCCCCGCGATGCCGCCAGCGTCTCCCTCTTTCCTGAGAGGCGACGGAGGAGGCGGCGGCGGCGGCGGCGACCAGGAGACTGAGGAGGAGGCGGTGGCGGTGGCGGCGGCGACCCGGGTTTCTTCTCCAGCGGGGCCGCTGCCCGCGTGGGGACGCAGGGGGCGCTGGCCCGGCCCCGGGTGCCTCGGCGCGCCCAGCGCAGCAGCCAGCGCCCCGGGCCGAGGAGCCCCGCCGCTGATCCGCCTCGGGTCCCCAGGACTGTCCGCTCAGGGTGCTGGACGCCAGGCACTCTTCTGCGGCGGCGGCGCTTCGATCCAACAGGCCACCGACGACTGACAAACTTGTTTCCGCGCCCGGGGGACGCCCCTCCGAGGAGCGGGGGCGAGGAAGCCGGGGGCTCCGCTCGGTGTTAATCCTCTGTCTCCAGTCCTGCGGCGAGCGCGGGAGCTCAATGGCGCGACCCAAGGGGGCCGGGCTGGGTGCCCTCCCGGAGGCAAAAGAGCCCCAGCGCCCCCCCTCCCCGAGCGGAGGAGCAGCGCGAGCTGGGCTCGACCGAGGGGCCAGAGCCACCCCGGGCCCGCGAAGTTAGCCAAGCCACGCGGGAACCCCAGGGAGGTATCGCACCGCGAGCCCCAGGGGAATCAGGAGAGCAATTCCAGCCAGGAGAGACCCCAGAAAGCGGGGCAAGGAGGAAAGTTTGAGTCGTTTGAAAAATATTCGCGCTCTCGGCGAGGCCGTGGCTGCAGCGCAGGGGCCGCTCGCCGCCTCCGCTCGCCGCGCTTCGCTCCCGCCGTCTGGCCGCGGCTGTGCGGCTCCCGACCTCGACACTCTCCGGAGAGACGGGCTGCGCCGCGCCCCAAGTTGGTCGTCCCTGCCCCCGCCCGGCGGCCTCGGCCGGCGGGGGCCCCGAGCGGGCGGGGCCGGGCCGGGCTCCCGGGCGCGGCGGCTGCTGGACTCCGGGCCGCGGGAGCGCTCCGCTCTCTCGGCAACTTGGGCTTCGCTATGCTGCTTTTCCCCCCCTCGGAGCTTTTCATTCCGCGTTCCCCCCGCGTCCCTCCCTCTCTCCTCCCTCCTTCTCGCGTCTCCTCGTTCGGTCTCTCGCTCTCCCACCCTTTGTCACTCGCTCTCCTGTTTGATTCCCCTCCAGTTAAAAAAAGGAGCCAATTAAAGGCAGCCCAGTTTGCCCGGCCCAGCCTCTGTCCAATTTCCTCGCCTCCCCCAGGACCAATTAGAGAAAACAAAACAAGGCTGGGGTAAGCAGACTGCCTGCTTTCTTCTCTCTCTCTCTCTCCCTCTCTGCCCCTCCCCTTCTCTCCCGCTCTCCGCCCCCCCGCCCCCCGGCAGGAAAATGTCAGAAAGCAGAAATGGATCCATCTATCCAGAGGACAGTGGCGGAGGGGCGTGGGTTTCGGCGCGGGCTCTGCAGCCGCGCGCTCGCACACTCGCTCTTCGCCCACCCTTGCACACCCAGACTGGCTGCCGAGCAGGGCGCACAGATCCCAGACGCTCGCGGGGCAAGCACGGCCGTTCGCCTCGGGGACCCAAGCCTGCGGGAGACTGCACACTTTGTAAATGTTTTGCACTTTTGGTTGGGGAGGGACTGAAGCGGGGGTCGGAGAGAATGGCTCTTGGGGTCCTGCAGGCGCGCGAGCCGGCCGCCTGCTGTGGGTCTGCAGCGCTGAGTGCGCGGCCCTTGGAGTCCCTCCGCCCCCGGCCGAGCCCCCGCCCCTTTCCGGGCAGCCTGGGCCTCTCCCCGCGTTGGGCGTGGGGGCCACCGCCAGAGCCGCGGGCTGAGCCAGGGCGGAGGGGGCGCGCTTAGATCTTCTGCCCTTGCCTCGGCCCACAGATTGCCAACAGGTTTGTCCGCAGGACCCCTCCTCCGGGGCTCCCCTAGGCCATTCCACATTCTCCCCCGCCCGCCCCTCTCCCCATCCCGCCTCCCCTCAGGAACTCAGACGCCCCCAAGCGCCTCAGGGGCGCACTCTTCCTGCAGCCAAGCCCGGGGCCCGCTCCAGCTGCGAGGGTCCCGCGCTCCGGAACTCCTCTGCCTCGACTCGGCCCTCTCGGATCCCGGGATGGGAGAGTTCTCCTCCCAAATGCCATCCCCGTGCCTGTGATGGTCCCCCTACCCCGGTCCTGCCAATCTCACCTGCTCCACCTGTCACCGTTATTTATCTCGGCGTGTGAGCAGGGATTGCATGAAGGCGGCCCGTGGGAGCGCGACAACCATGGCACATAACAAGCGGCGAGATTATAAACCCTCTTCCCTCCACCCCCCAGAACTATTCACTATGTTGGCTCTGATGGTGGTTCCACAACTCTATGCATTTGTCAAAACTCAAAAGAACTGTACACCCAAAAAGAGTTAATTTTTCACTAATTTAAAACATAATTAAAAAAAAAACAATAAAAACCACCCCTTCCCCAGGTCCATTTGGTGCTGGGTCCCTCCTGCCCTGACCCTTCAGGGGCTGACCTCTCCCCCCAACACACAGGAGCACGTGCCCCAACTGTGGGGACAGCAGGGAGGTGTTAGGAGAAATGCCAGGCGGCATGTGAGGTGTGTCATCAGTTGACGTCTTTCCAGCTCCCTTTCTGTTTGTCCTGGGAAGTCGAGAACATCTGCAGAATCTCAGTTCTCCAGCCCACCTCCATTTGATGGCTCCTCCCGACTCTTCTCTCTCCTTCCTTTCCTGTGGGTCCAAGGCTGAATAAGGGGATCACATCCGTCTCGGCTCTGGGCACCCGGCAGATGCCAGCTGTAGATTTGTTAAGTGAATGAGTAACTGATGCCCATCGTAGGCCGTGTACCACAGACCTAGGAGGCCCTCAATGCACGCGTCCTTTCTACTCCCCATCCCACAAACATTATCCCAAGGAGAAAAACGCAATTTCTGCCCCACAGAGAGAAAGATCTATCGGTCTCTTCCTACCCACCTTCCCCACCCAGTCTGAAAGAAGTGGCACCAGTTGAAGGGGTAATAATGAGAAGCTTTTTTAACTGTCATCTTCTTCCCATTATTCGAAAATTCCTAGAAATCCTCACCTCCTCCAGGAAGCTCTCTGGGAATCATTACAGTGATTTTCCCTCCCCTTGGCTTTGCCCATTCAGAGTTGAATGAGCATTTATCCATGTCATGGGACACTGCTTTCCTATTTTCCAATAAGCTACTCCAACCACAAATAGTAGTAATTGCTCCTCTTTGGCTTTGGGATGCATTCTGGAGGCGCAGGGGACCCCAGTGACTCAGCTGACATTCTCCTGAGCTTGCCCTCTCCGGACACATACCCGGCTCGGAGGAGGGAGAAGACTCACGGTGGGGGAGGGGCTGAGCGGACCGAATGTGAGCCAGGCTGGGATTGAACATTTGCTGCAGCTAATCCACTTGCGAATACTCTGCAGCTAATTGTATGCAGTGTAAATACCTTGACAGCCTGTTTGTGTGTGCCTGTAAATCCCATCATCTCCTCCCCCAAGTGTGCCCCGCCTGCTGCTTCTGACAGAGCCCTGTGGTCTGATAATGGAAGGCAACCAGGGATAAGGAAAAGGGCACTTGACTTGGGAGCCGTCAGTCCTGCCTCCAATCCTAACCTCACTAGGCCTCGGGTTCCCCAGTTGTAAAGTGAGCAGGATCCCTATCTCACAGAATGGTTGAGAGAAGTAACTAATAATTATAATTATAATTGCGGACACCACTGCCAGGCACTGTTCTAAGCCCTTCACAGGCATTACCTATTTAATGCTCATAACTACTATGTGAGATAGGACTGTTATTTTCATAGAATAACAGAGATTTAGTGGCTCACACAGCTCCTAAGTGACCAAACTGGGCTTTGGCTGGGTAGCTTTGTTTGACAACCTTGCTCTTTCCTACTGCTCTACACTGAAGAGACATAAGGACCTAGGTGCCTAGTAAATGTTTTTACAAGACATGTTTCCTATTGTCTTCATGCACAGAGAACAATTCTCTGGGCCCAAAATTGGGCTGTTGGGGGTAGGTGAGAGCTAGACCCCTATACCTGAAGCTGGCTACAAACTGAAGCTGGGCTGTCTGAAGGCTCCGTGGTCTGCACCCAACTCTTTGGTTTCATCCAAGATGCTCTAAGAAAAACCCCACTCTTTTGCCCCAGAGAAAACCTGTCCCTTGAGCTCAGGGAGGTCTCAGGGACTATCTGCTGCCTGAGGGGGTCTGTAACAGGCCAGGGATCCAGGAGCCCCAGACCTGGGCCAAGCAGAGCAGCTTTGGGCTTTTGTTGTGAGAGCATGTTACTAGGATGCTCGCCCACCTCCTCCTGCCTCTGGCAAGTCAGAGCCTGGGAGAGGGGGACAAGGGGAGAGGGAGGAAGGGGGAGGAAGAGGGTTTGTGGGGATGGTGCCGTTACCTTGCAAGGGAAATTGTCCCTGAAAATCATATGGTGGAACTATCGATTCAATCTCAGGGCAAGACCCTTTCTGGTCAGGTGTGGGCAGGGCTGGCTGGGAGGGGTGAGGAATGGGGAGAGTTATGACCCCGCTGAAAGACCAGTTTATTAATTCAGGCTCTAACAAATAGCCAATTAATGGTTCCAGCTGCTAATTAGTAAGCAGTTAACTCCTGTTATAAATCGTACTGCTCAAGACTATGATAATGCAATCCTGAAATGATGCCCTTGGAGAGGAAGGGTCCCAGCGTCTTTGCAGGGGTGTAGTCCCCTCTATCCCCTCCTTACCCCATGACCCCTGCAGGCCCTTTGGATAATGGAATGCAGCCCTCATGAGAGCAGAGACCCCATCTGTATTGTCACCATCATTCATCTAGCAATATTTAATGGGCTCCTATTATGTGTGAGAACTGGTCTAAACACTGCAGATTCAATGTGAACAAAACAGACAAAAACCCCTGCCCTTGTGGAGGTTACATTCTAATAGAAACAGATGATAGACTATAAATAAGGAAAATAAATAGTATTTAGCTAGTAAGAAGCATACTAAAACTAGAGAGAGGAATAGGAAACGTGAGGGCTGAAATGTTAGAGAGGGTGTCCAGGGAAGATCCCACTGGCATTTGAGTCTGACCTTAAAGAGGACAGGGACCGAACCATGCATTACAGGGAGAGGGGGGCAGCACATGTAAAGGCCCTGCAGTTGTAAGGATGATTTGTCTGCAGCTGGAAAGATGAGCAGAGATCAGGGTGGGTAAAGGGGTAAGTCATGTGGGTCTTCAGACCATTGCAGAAGGCTGGGCCCTCTGGCAGCACTCTGAACAGAGGCCTAGGAAGACAGGATCTGACTTTAATTTACTGGGCTTACTCCAGATCTGTGTGAAGAATTGACTGAAGGTGGTGCCACTGTGTCCCTAGCTCCTGGCACAGTGCCAGACTTACTCAATAAACACTTATCATATGAACTGACAAATGAGAATTGATGGGTCTGGATTGCGAGACTGGGGACCAGGATCACTTTGGAAAGACCAATTCATTTGGATTCTCTTGTAAATTATTTTACAACCATCGCCAAGGCTGCCCTCACATTTGAACTTTCCAAGGAATTCCATACCCACTATCCTACTTGGTCCTTAAAATGTCCCCGTGGGGTAAGTTAAGACATGTGGCTCCCTCCATTTTACAGATGTGAAAACTGAGACACAGTCATTCATCAACTGGCTTAACAGTGAGTTACTGAAAATGCCAAAGGGGAGTGGATGCAAAAGAGACATGAGTCCCTCCCTGCTTTCCGGGCCTGTGTCAGGGTTGTGCCCTGCCCCGCTGTGTGGTCTTCCCTCTCTGGATTCCAGAAACTCAATTCCACAATGAGCAACTGTGACCAGCTCTAAGACTGCTCCCAGCCCACACTCCAAAGCCTTCTGAGCCATGTCTGCAGCCTGACATCTGGATGCCCCCACCTCCCAAGTGAAGGTCACCTGGCTGTCCCAAGCTCCCTTTGTCCACACCAACATTGGGATGAGGAGGTTTTTTGTTTAACTTTTTTGAGCTGGTGGTTCAGTGGATCAAAAGTAATTTCGTTTTAACACCAGCTTGGAAAACACATAGTCTTCCCACCCTGAGCGGGTACAAGGAACACTGATTTACCCAGCTCTGCTCCCCTACTAGGTGGGTCTGGGAAGGGGTGAATGGGCTGGAAACGTTGGGTTCTCTTGACTATTCATTAATTCAGCAAATACTTATTGAGGTAGGCACTGTGCCTACATCACACAGGGCAGTCTGCTGGAGACACCCAGCAAGTAAAGACACAGCCCTGTCCTCGGGGAGCCCCCATCTGAGGGGGGGGCACAACTCTGCCCTCAGGGATCTCCAGTCTGAGGGTGGAGACCACCGCTATAGGGATATAGATCTTGGTATAAAAATGGAACGGGGATATAGATCTAGGAAGAGATACAGTGTAACAGTATATAGACTTCATTCATTATATTCACTTAGTATGTAAGGGCTAAGGAGATGGGGGAACAAAGGAGGCATCGGGCTGGTTACTCTGACTTCTTGCCTCTAACTGCAAGATTGTTTCCCACACCTTAAGCCCGGTTGCTTACAGGCTTCCAAGTTTTAACCTCGCCCAAGGGGAAGAAGCCTGGTGTCTTATTTAACTGTTTTGTCCTAATGTAAATGTCGTTCTGGGCTCCTGGGGACAGGGACTGTTTGAAGGTGAGG
>JAQQAC010016437.1:0-31403 GCA_029783875.1 Phataginus tricuspis | reverse complement strand
TCAGTATAGTGGATCAACCACACCATTTGTGGTTTCTCCCATGCTGCCAAGCCCTGGGCCACAAATCCATGAAAAATGGTGGGACTGGAGGTATCCGTGTGGCTGGACAGTGAATGTCCACTGCTGGCCTTCACACATTAAACAAACTAGTCCTGACTTTCCTGTGCTATAACAATAGAGAAGAAAGCATTAGCAGGATTCACAACATAATGACATGTCTCTAGTTCATGGTTGAGAGTGTCCATAAAGGCTGCTATAGAGGTGACAGCAGCATGCTGGGGGTAATGATTTTACTCCATTCTCTAATCCATGATCATATGCAAGGAGCCATCTGGCATTTTTAATGGCTACCCTGGGGAACTAAAAGGGCTTTGAGTGGGCTTTATAATGCCCACCTTTTCCAGTCCTTGTGTAGTTTCTCCAATTTTTTTCTACCCTCAAGGAAATTTTTATTGTTTGGGAATTTTCACCTGACAAGTCACAGGCAAAGCTCTGAGTAGGGGTTTAGCATGTCACCTCGTAACTTCTTTCACCACATGTATCCATCTGAACTCACTTGCAGGGGTCTATAACATTAGGCCCTACAGAATATCTATCCCTAAAATGTATTTTGGAATGGGAAAGATATACAGAGTATACTCTTTTGGAAATAGATGCCCTATTCCTAAGGGGATAAAGGTTTTTTTCACTCTAATAACTACCCCCATACCCATCTATCACAATGGAGGTGTCAGGAAACCACTCAATGTTGCCATAAATCAGAGAGCATTCAGTTCCTGTGTCCACCAGAGCCAGGATACATTGCACATTCACTGAGGACCAATGACTTGATATACACAAGCTTCCTGAAAAAGAATTCAGAATAAAAGTCATAACCATGTTGATGGATCTACAGAGAAATATGCAAGAACTAAGGGAGGAAGTGAGGAAAGACAATGCAGAAATGAGACAAGCGATTGACGGGCTTAAGAGCAGAATGGACGAGGTGCAAGAGACTGTTAATGGAATAGAAACAGAGAACAGGAATACAGAGAAGCTGAGGCAGAGAGAGATAAAACGAACTCTAGGAATGAAAGAATTTTAAGAAAACTGTATGACCAATCCAAATGGAGCAATTTTCGCGTCATAGGAGTACCAGAGAAAGAAAAGAGAGAGAAAGGGACAGAAAGTGTCTCTGAAGAAATAATTGCTGAAAACTACCCCAAGCTGGGGAAGAGTTTCTCAGACCACAGAAGCCCACAGATCTCCCAACACAAGGGACCTAAGGAAGACAAAACCAAGACACATATTAATAAAAATGGCAAAGATCAAAGATAAGGACAGATATTTAAATGTAGCTAGAGAGAGAAAAAGGATCACCTACAAAGGAAAACCCATCAGACTATCATCAGACTTCTCAACAGAAACCTTACAAGTCAGAGGAGAATGTCATGACATATTTAATGTAAAGAAACAAAAAGGCCTTGAACCAAGAATACTTTATCCAGCACAACTATCATTTAAATTTGAGGGAGGGATTAACCAATACACAGAGAAGTGAAAGCTGAGGGAATTAGCCTCCCACAAACCACCTCTATAGGATATATAAAAGGGGCTGTTCTAGATGGAAGCACTCCTAAGGCTAAAAAGATGTCACCAGAGAAAATAAAATCATAGCAAAGAAAGCAGACCATCCAAATATTAACTAAAGGCAAAAAGTAAAATCATCTATCCACCAAAACAGTCAAAGGAAATGTAGAGTACAGAACAAAACACCTAGTATATAAAGAATGGAGGAGGAAGAATAAGAAGGTAGATAAATAAAGAATCATCAGACTGTGTTTACAATATCTTTACAAGAGAGTTAAGTTATACTGTTACATACTAAAGAAGCTACCTTTGAACCATTGATAACCACGAATCTAAAGTCAGCAATGGCAATAAGTGCATATCTATCGATAATCACCTTCAATGTAAATGGACTGAATGCACCAAACAAAAGACACAGTGTAATATAATGGATAAAAGGGCAAGACACATCTATATGCTGTTTATCAGAGACTCACCTCAAACCCAAAGATATACACAGACTAAAGGTGACGGATTGTAAAATGAAATTTCAAGCAAACAACAGGGAGAAAAAAGCAGGTGTTGCAGTACTAGGACAAAATAGACTGCAAAATAAAGTAGCAAGAGATAAAGAAGGATATTACATAATTATAAAGGGGTCAGTCCAACAAGAGGATATAACCATTTTAAATATATATGCTCTCAACACAGAAGCACCAACATTTATGAAAAAAGTACTAACAGAATTAAAGGAGGAAATAGAAAGCAATGCATTTATTTTAGAAGACTTCAAAACACCACTCACTCCAAAGGACAGATAAACCAGAAAAAAAATAAATAAAGACACAGAGGCACTGAATAACACAGTAGAACAAATGTACATAACAGACATCTACAGAACTCTACACCCAAAAGCAGAAGGATACACATTTGTCTCAAGTGCACAAGGAACATTTCTAGAATAGACCACATACAAGGTCACAAAAAGAACCTCAGTAAATTCAAAATTATTGAAATTCTACCAACCAAGTTCTCATATCACAAGGGTATAAAACTAGAAATAAATTGTACAAATAAAACAAAATGGCTCACAAATACATGGAGGCTTAATAACATGCTCCTAAATAATCAATGGGTCAATGACCAAATTAAAACAGAGATCACACAGTATATGGAGACAAATGACAACAACAGCACAAAGCCACAACTTCTGTGGGATGCAGAAAAGGCAGTTCTAAGAGGAAAATATATTGAAATCCACGCCTATTTAAAGAAGGAAGATCAATCCCAAACGAATAGTCTAAAGACACAATTATTGAAAATGGAAAAAGGAGAACAAATTGAGACCCGAAATCACCAGAAGGAGGGTCATAATAAAGATTAGAAAAGAAACAAATAAAATTGAGAAGAATAAAACAATAGAAAAAAATCAAAGAAACCAAGAGCAGATTTTTTGAAAAAATAAACAAAATAGATAAACCCTAGCCAGACTTATAAAGACAAAAAGAGAATCTACACACATATAAATAATCATAAATGAGAAAGAAAATATCACGGTTGACCCCACAGAAACATAAAGAATTATAAGAGAATATTGTCAAAATCTGTATGCTAACAAGCAGAAAAACCTAGAAGAAAAGGACAACTTCTTAGAAAAATACAATCTACCAAGACAGACCAGCAAGAAAAGAAAACCTAAACAGACCAATTACTAGCAATGAAATTGAATTTGTAATCAAAATACTACCAAAGAACAAAACCCCTGGGCCAGATGGATTCACCTCTGAATTTTACCAGACATACAGGAAGAAATAATACCCATTCTCCCAAAAGTTTTCCAAAAAATAGAAGAGAAGGGAATAGTTCCAAATTCATTCTATGAAACCAGGATCACTCTAATACCAAAACCAGGAAAAGACCTCACCAAAAAAGAAAATTACAGACCAGTATCCCTGATGAACATAGATTCAGACATACTCAACAAAATATTAGCAAACCAAATTCAAAAATACATCAAGAAGATCATACACCATGATCAAGTGGGATTCATCCAAGAAATGGGAGGATGGTACAACATTCGAAAATCCATCAACATCGTCCACCACATCAGCAAAAAGAACAAAAGCCACATGATCATCTCCATAGATGCTGAAAAGGCATTTGACAAAATTCAACATTCATTCATGATAAAAACTCTCAAGAAAATGAATATAGAGGGCAAATACCTCAACATAATAAAGGCCATATATGACAAACCCACAGCCAACATCATACTTAACAAAGAGAAGCTGAAAGCTTCTCATCTAAGATCAGGAACAAGAGAGGGATGACCACTTTTCCCACTGTTATTCAACATAGTACTGGAGGCTCGAGCCATGGCAACCAGACAAAATAAAGAAATACAATGCATCAATATTGGTAAAGAAGAAGCCAAATTGCCACTATTTGCAGATGATATGATATTGTACATAAAAAACCCTAAAGACTACACTCCAAAACTCCTACAACTAATATCTGAATTCAGCAAAGATGCAGGATACAAATTAACACAAAGAAATCTGTTGCTTTCCTACACACTAAAGATGAACTAGCAGAAAGAGAAATAAGGAACACAATTCCATTCACAATCACGTCAAAAAGAATAAAATACCTAGGAATAAAACTAACAAAGGAAGTGAAAGACCTATACCCTGAAAATTACAAGACACTCTTAAGAGAAATTGAAGAGGACACTAACAAATGGAAATTCAACCTATGCTCTTGGCTAGGAAGAATAAATATTGTCTAAATGGCTATAATACCTAAAGCAATCTACAGATTCAATGCAATATCTATCAAAATACCAACAGCATTCTTTAATGAACTGGAACAAATAATTCTAAAATTCATATGGAACCACAAAAGACCCCGAATAGCCAAAGGAATCATGAGAAGGAAGAATAAAACAGGGAGAATAATGCTCCCAGACTTCTGGCTCTACTACAAAGCCACACTAATCAAGACAATTTGGTATGGGGAGAAGAAAAGACCTACAGACAAGTGGAACAGAATAGAAAATCCAGACATTAACCCATACATATATGGCCAATTAATATATGATAAATGAGCCCTGGAAATACCATGGGGAGATAACATCCTCTTCAGCAGCTGGTGTTGGCAAAACTGGACAGCTACATGTAAGAGCATGAAACTGGACTGCAGTTTAGCCCTATACGCAAAAGGAAACTCAAAATGGATCAAAGACCTCAGTGTAAGTCATGAACCATAAAACTCTTAGAAAAACACATAGGCAAAAATCTCTTGGACAGAAACATGAGTGACTTCATTAACACATATCCCTGGGCAAGGGATAAAAAGCAAAAAAGAACAAGTGAGACTATACCAAGCTGAAATGCTTCTGTACAGGAAAAGACACCATCAGTAGAACAAAATGACATCCTACATTATGGGAGAATATATTCAGAAATTACATATCCAATAAGGCGTTTACATCCAAAATATATAAAGAACTCATGCACATCAAGAAACAAAAAGCAAATAATCCAATTAAGAAATGGACATAGGATATGAATAGACACTTCTCCAAAGGAGAAATTCAGATGGCCAACATACATATGAAAAAATGCTTCACATCGCTAATCATCAGAGAAATGCAGATTATAACCACAATGAAATATCACCTCACACCAGTGAGGATGGCCAACATCCAAAACACAAACAACAACAAATGTTGGTGAGGATGTGGAGAAAAGGCAACCCTTCTACACTGCTGGTGGGAATGCAAATTAGTTCAACCATTGTGGAAATCAGTATGGAGGTTCCTCAAAAAACTCAAAATAGAAATACCATTTGACCCAGGAATCCCACTCTTAGGAATTTAACCTAAGAATGCAGCAGCCCAGGTTCAAAAAGACACATGCACCCCTATGTTTATTGCAGCACTATTTACAATAGTGAAGAAATGGAAGCAACCTGAGTATCCATCAGTAGATGAATGGATGAAGAAGACGTGGTACATATACACAATGGGATATTCTTCAGCCATAAGAAGAAAACAAATCCTAACATTTGCAACAACATGGATGGAGCTAGAGGGTATTATGCTCTGTGAAATAAGTCAAGTGGAAAAAGACCAGTATCAAATGATTTCACTCATATGTGGAGCATAAAATGAAAGAAAAAAACTGAAGGAACAAAACAGCAGCAGACTCACAGAACCCAAGAATGGACTAACAGTTACCAAAGGGAAAGGGACTGGGCAAGATGGGTGGGAAGGGAGGGATAAGAGGGTAAAAGGGGTATTACGATTAGCAGACATAATTTTGGGGGGGGCCCCAGGTGGTTGTACAACTCAGAGAAGATAAGTAGTGATTTTATAGCATCTCACTACGCTGATGGACAGTGACTGTAATGGGGTAAGTGGGGGGCACCTGATGAAGTGGGGAGTTTAGTAACCATAATGTTGCACATGTAACTCTAGATTAATCATACCAAAATTAAAAAAGAATACAATACACTTCAGCATAGCCAATATCTTTATTGTGTCAATTATATTAGACTATTGTCATATTTACTTTAGCCTGCTAAAAGGCACAGCTTATTTTCTTTAACTTTACCCAGATGCTGCTCTTATTCCTCCAGCCCTAAATCAAATGATTTTCAATCTGGACAGTTAATAATGGCAAGGAAACCCAGTCATAAACAGCATAGCAAAAACAGGAAGGACTCCATCTTAAAGATAAGATTGCAGTTTAAAACTCCAGAAGTCAAAACTATGTTTCTTAACATAGACAATAACTCAGACCACCTTGGGAGAAGAACAGGCAGTCATTATCGATATGCTCCCAGACCAAGAAGCTGCTCTCCTGGGAGAGAATATGCTCCCAGATCAAGGAGGTACTGTTGTGGAAAAGAGCCAAAGAAGTAAATTTCTTATCTTGATAACTTTGAAAAAAAAGCAGAAGACTGATAAGAAACTTAGAGTCTCTTCAAAGATAAACATTTGGCGACCTTTTGGCAGGTCTGCATGTCTAGCCCTTTGTCTCTCAACTGCCTATAAAACCCCTAGACAATGCACAACTATGGACTCTCTTGTCCTCTCCTGGCACAAGCCAGGAGCTCTTTGCTCATACTTTACCTCTAAATAAAAGCCTCTTCTTGGCTCTGCTACCTTGAGTGTTTCTAAACTCATTCTTTGACTCCACGAACAAGAACCCCAGCATCATTTGTCCTTTTTGACTAAATAACATTCTTTGTGTATATGTATCACATCTTCTTTACCCATTCATCTATCGATGGACACTTTGATTTAAAGTTCAAGAAAGTCAAAGATGGTGGCATGAAGAGATGAGAGAGAGAACTCCTCCCAAAACCACAGATAGTGTGAAAATATAGTTAATACAACTAAGCCTAAAACAGCAACAGGAAAGAAGGCTGCACCAAACTGCATATTGAACTCACGAACAGAGCAGACCTCACGAAATATGGTAACGTACGAAAGCCTTGATCCGGCAGGACCCATGCATTCCCCCAACCCAGCTCATGGGCAGGAGGAAGAGAAATGGAGTGGAGGAGGGGGTGGAAGCCAGGGACTGATGAACACCCAGCCCTAGAGATCTGCTTTGCGAGCAGAAACCTACATTGTGTGGTGCTCTGGAGGATGGGGAGTTGGGACAGGCAGAGTGCTTGAGAGACAGATTCCGCCAATTGTGGAGGGCAGCGATCCACACTCGACCCCTCTGAGACAAGGGAAAGGCAGGCAGTCAGAGACACTTCCTGGCAGCAAGAGGGCTGCTGAAGTGGCGGGATTTGCATGGAACTTGCTGCGCAGAAGGACAGATATGGGGACAAGGTTGTCTGGGTGCACTCTGCACAGCAGATTGGGAACTTTGGGGAGCATCAGGGGCTCCAACTCCCTGGCTGGTGACTCAGCACCGAGGCCCCAAACTGTGACACACAGCCTGCCTAGCCTTCCTCCCGGCCTGCTGGCACTGGCTCACAAACCGGCACTCACTGCTCTGCCATCAGGCCAGCCAGAGGGAGGTCCCCCTACAACAGCTAGAGACACAAGCACGGAGGCTTAAATCTGTGTTCTCAGCCCAGTGTCTCTGATACGGAGACAGGCATGGCAGATGGGAATCAGGAGACAGATCTTTTCTCACCCCAGGGACCAGCTCCATTCCCCTATGACCCCTAACCTCACTCTAGGGGCCGAGCACATCCAGAGACTAGAGCTTCTTGGAACTAGAGGGCACCACACAGAAATATAAAATTTCAAAAGAACATGGTTCAGACCAAAATCTCACAAACCCCAGAAAAAGGGCCAAATAAAACTGAACTAACCAATCTTCCTGAAAGAGAGTTCAAAAAAAAATCATAAGCAAGCTTATAGAGGTACAGAAAAATATTCAAGAAAACACAGGGATGAATTTAAGATGGAGATTCAATCATTAAGAAATTCCATATATGAAAGGAAACATAACAGTGGAGGGATTTAAAAACAGATTACATGCAGTAGAACAGAAGGAATAGAAATTAGAGAAGAGTTATAGAAAGAAGCTGAGGCACAGAGAAAAAAAAAGAATCTCTACAAATGAAAGAATATTGAAAGAACTGTGTGACCAATGCAAATGGAATGAAATTCATATAATATTGGTACCAGAAGGAGAGTAAAAGGGATAGAAGGAGTCATTGAGGAGGTAACTGCTGAAACCTTCCCCAATCTGGGGAAGGAGATAGTCTCTCAAGCCATGGAGATGCAGAGATCTAACACAAGGGACCAAAGGAAGGCAACATCAAGACATATAATGATTAAAATGGCAAAGATCAAGGATAAAGACAGACTTTTAAAAGCAGCTAGAGAGAGAGAAAAGATCACATACAAAGGAAAACTCATCAGGCTATCATCAGACTTCTCAGCAGAAACCTTACAGGCTAGAAGGGAGTAGCATGATATAATTAATACAATGAAACAGAAGGGCCTCTAACCAAGAATACTCTACCTGGCAAGGTTATCATGTAAATTTGAAGGAGGGATTAAACAATTTTCAGATAAGCAAAAGCTGAGAGAATTTACCTCCAAAAAACCACCTCTAAAGTGCATTTTGAAGGGACTGCTATTGATGGAAGTATTCTTAAGGCTAAATATATATCACCAAAGGGATAGAAATAGAGTACAGAATATGATACCTAACATATAAAGAATGAAAAGGAAGACAAAGGAGGGAAAAAGAACCTTTAGGTTGTGCTTCTAATAGCATACGAAACGAGTTGAATTAGACAGTTACATTGTAAGGAAATTACCCTTGAAACTTTAGTAACCACTAATCTAAAGCCTGTAATGGCAATAAGTACATACTGCTCGATTATCACCCTACCTGTAAATGTTCTGAATGCACCAATCAAAATATATAGAGCTACTGAGTGGATAAAAAAACAAGACCCATCTTTATGTTGCCTACAAGGGACTCACTTCAATCCCAAACACATACACAGACTGAAAGTAAAGGGATAAAAAAAGATATTTTCTGCAACTAATAGGGAGAAAAAGCAGGATTTGCAGTACTTGTATCAGACAAAATAAACTTCAAAACGAAGAAAGTAACAATAGAAAAAGAAGGATATTACATAATGATAAAGGGTTCAGTCCAAGAGGATATAACTATTATAAATATCTATGTACTGAACACAGGAACACCTACATATGTGAAACAAATACTAACAGAGTTAAAAGGGAAATAGAATGCAATGCATTCATATGGGAGACATCAAAGCACTACTCACTCCCAAGGACAGAACAACCAGACAGAAAATAAGCAAAGAGACAGAGGCACTGAACAACGTATTAGAACAGATGGACCTAATGGATATCTACAGAACACTCCAACCAAAAGCAGCAGAATACATATTCTTCTCAAGTGCACATGTAAATTTTTGAACAATAGATAATATACAAGGCCACAAAAAAAACCGCAGTATATTCAAAAGACTGAAATTGTACCAACCAGATTCTCAGATCACAAAGGTATAAAACTAGAAATAAATTACTCTAAGAAAATAAAAAAGCCCACAAACACATGGAGGCTTCATAACATGCTCCTAAATAATCAATGGATCAATGACCAAATAAAAACAGAGATCAAGCAATATATGGAGACAAATGACTACAATAATTCAACACCACAAAATCTGTGGACAGAGTGAAGGCCATGCTAAGAACAGTATATTGATATATAGGCCTACCTCAGGAAAGAACAATCCCACATGAACAGTCTAAACTCTCAATAATGAAACTACAAAAGGAAGTACCAATGAGGCACAAAGTCAGTAGAAGGAAGGACATAATAAAGGTTAAACCAGAAATAAATAAAATTGAGAAGAATAAAACAATAGAAAGAATCAATGAAAGCAGGAGCTTGTCCTTTGAGAAAATAAACAAAATAGATAATCCCCTAGCCAGATTTATCAAGAAAAATCAAAGTCTACCCACATTGAACACAATCAGAAATGGAAAGGAAAAATCACTACGGACACCACAAAAAAAATACAAAGAATTATGAAAGAATACTATGAAAAATTACATGCTAACAAAGTGGATAAGCTAGAAGAAATGGACAACTTCCTAGAAAAATAAAACCTTCCAAGGCTGACCCAGGAAGAAACAGAAAATCTGAATAGATCAATTACTAGCAAGGAAATTGAATTGGTAATCAAAAAATACCTAAGAACAAAACCCCTGGACCACATGGTTGCACTGCTGAATTTTACCAAACATTTAATGAAGACATTACCCATCCTCCTTAAAGTTTTCCAAAAAGTAGAAGAGAAAGGAAACTCATTCTATGAGCCCAACATCACTTTAATATCAAAACCAGGCAAAGACACCACAATAAAGGAAATTACAGACCAATATCCCTTATGAACATAGATGCACAAATACCCAAAAAAATATTAGGAAAACAAATTCAAAAATATATCAAAAAGATCATTCAACATGATCAAGTGGGATTCAACCCAGGGGCTCAAGGATGGTACAACATTCGAAAACCCATCAATATTATCCACCACATCAAGAAAAAGAAGGACAAAAACCACATGATCATCTCCATAGATGCTGAAAAAGCATTTGACAAAATTCATCATCTATTCATGATAAAAACTCTTAACAAAATGGGTATAGAGGGCAAGTACCTCAACATAATAAAGGCCATATATGACAAACCAACAGCCAACATTATACTTAAAAGCGAGAAGCTGAAAGCTTTTCCTTTAAGATGGGGAAAAAGACAAGGATGCCCACTCTCCTCACTATTATTCAACATAGTTCTGGAGGTCCTAGCCATGGCAATCAGACAACACAGAGAAATAAAATGCATCCAAGTTGGTAAGGAAAAATTCATACTGTCCCTGTTTGCAAATGACATGGTATTGTACATAAAACCAATAAAGAATCCACTCCAAAACTGCTAGATCTAATATATGAAATCAGTAAAGTTGCGGGATGCAAATTAATGCACAGAAATCTTTTGCATTCCAATACACTAATGATGAACTAGCAGACAGAGAAATCAGGAAAACAATTCCATTCACAATTACATCAAAAAGAATAAAATACCTTGGAATAAACATAACCAAGGAAGTGAAAGATTTATATTCTGAAAACTACAGGACATTCCTGAGAGAAATTAAAGAAGATACCAATAAATGGAAACACATCCTTTGCTCATGGATAGCAATTATTACTGTCAAAGAATATAGATAGAATTATTACTGTCAAAATGGATATCCTGCCTAAAGCAATCTACAGATTCAATGCAATCCCTATCAAAATACCAATGAACTACCGCAAATAGTTATAAAATTAATGTGGAACCATAAAAGATCCCGAATAGCCAAAGCAATCCTGAGAAGGAAGAATAAAGTGGGAGGTAATTACACTCCCTGAGTTTAAGCTCTACTACAAAGCCACAGTAATCAAGACAATTTGGTAGTGGCATAAGAACAAACCCATAGACCAATGGAACAGACTAGAGAGCCCTCTTATAAACCCAAGCATATATGGTCCGTTAATATGCAATAATGGAGTCATGGATATACAATGGGGAAAAGTCAGCCTCTTCAACAGTTATTCTTAGCAAAATTGGACACTTACATGTAAGAGAATGAAACTAGATTTTTGTCTGACCCCACAAACAAAAGTAAATTCAAAATGGATCAAGTACCTGAATGTAAGTCATGAAACCACAAAATTTAGAAAAATACATAGCCAAAAATCCCTTGGACATAACATGAGCAACTTCCTCATGAACATGTCTCCCCTGGAAAGGGAAACAAAGCAAAAATTAACAAGTGGGATCATATCAAACTAAAAAGCTTCTGTTCAACAAAGAATACCATCAGTACAACAAAAAGACATCCTACACTATGGGAAAATATATTCATAACTGACATATCTGATAAAGGGTTGACATCCAAATTATGTAAAGTGCTCACACAACTTTAAAAAAATAAGCAAATAAGCCAATTAAAAAATGGGCGGAGGAGCTGAACAGACACTACTCCAAAGAAGAAATTCATATGGCCAACAGGCACATGAAAATATTCCCACATCGCTAATCATCAGAGAAATTCAAATTAAAACCACAATGAGATATCACCTCACACCAGTTATGATGGCCACTATCCAAAATACAAACAACAGCAAGTATTGACGAGGACGTGGGGAAAGGGGAACCCTTCTTCAGTGCTGGTGGGAATGTAAAATAGTTCAACCATTGTGGAAAGCAGTATGGAAGTTCCTCAAAAAAACTAAAAATAGAAATACCATTTGACCCAGGAACTCCACTCTTAGGAATTTAACCTAAGAATGCAGCAGCCCTATTTGATAAGGGCATACACACCCCAATATTTATTGCAGCACTATATACAATAGCCAAGAAATGGAAGCAACCTAAGTGTCCATCAGTAGATTATTGGATAAAGACGATGTGGTACATGTACACAATGGAATATTATTTAGCCATAAGAAGAAAACAAATCCTACAGTTTGAAATAAAATGGGTGGAGCTAGTTGGTACTATGCTCAGTGAAATAAGACAGGCACAGAAAGACAAGTATCAAATGATTTCACTCATCTCTGGAGTATAAGAAAAACAGAAGGAACCAAACAGCAGCAGACTCATGGATCCCAAGAATGGACTAACAGTTACCAAAGGGAATGGGACAAGGGAATATGGGTGGGAAGGGAGAGATAAGGGGGAAAAAGAGGTATTATGATTACTACACATAATGTAGTGGGGGAGGGATGCAGGAAAGGCAGTATAACACAGAGAAGACAAGCAGTGATTCTATAGCATCTTACTACAGTGATAGACGGTGACTCTAAATGGGTATGTGTGGGGGATTTGATAATAGGAGGAGGCTAGTAACTGTAATTTTCCTCATGTAATTGTACATTAATAATACCAAAATAAAAAAATAACGTTCATGGAAGTCTATTCTCTGAGGTAGTACCATTATGACTCCAGTTCTTTACAGAAGTGGAGTTTGGAGATCTTGCAAAAGTTATAATCTGAATAAGGGATGGGACCTTGGTGGTAATTCTGTCAGGATGCTTCTAGTTCTAACTCTGGGCAAGTGGCTCCCAGCCAGAGAGGATTTTGCCCCTGGGGATATTTGGCCGTGTCTGAAGGGGTGCTGCTCAACACCTACACTGCACAGGATAGCACCGAACACAAATAATTTTCCTGCTCCAAATTTCAACATGAGAGGGTGAACACTAATTCTAGACCACCTCTTTACCAGCTTCAGTGTGCCTGTGGGTCACCCAGGAAGTTAGTTCAATTTAGATTCTGATTTAGCAATTTCGGATGAGCACAGAGACCCTGCATTTATATGAGCTCCGGAGTGACATCGGTACACAGGTTCTTGTCTGTGGATCTTTTTAGCAGCAAGACTGTGGTCGTGAGCTGGAGTCTAGTATAGGTAATCACAAAGTTCATTTCTACATGTGATTGTTAAGGAAAAGTGTGTTCACTCATCCCAGAGGCTGTAAGAATTTCTGTGCTTGATTCTTTCATACAAGGGCTCTTGAGTGACACCAAATAATATACTCCGGAAAACATTGTAATAGGTAGAATAAGATCCTCCAAAAGATGTCTACATCCTAATCTCCAGAACCTTGAATGTCTTATTTTTTATAGTGAGAGAGGATTAAGGAAGCAGATGGAGTAAGGTTGCTATCTAAAGCTGGCTTTAAGAAAGGGTATTAGCCCTGATGATGTTGGCTGTGTGAGGTAATGACAACTATGTCTAAACACAGGGAAGAATAGTCACTGTCAAGTAGAGATTTGGAAATGTCAAGCGATTGGCTTTGAAGATGGAGGAAGGGCCATTAGCCAAGAATGCAGGTGGCCTCTAGGAGCTGGAATAGGAAGGGAACACGTCTCCACTGAGTCTTCAGAAGGAACCCACTCCTGCATACTTCTTGAGTTTAACCCAATGAGGACTATTTTGGTCTCTGACCTCCAGAATTCTACAAGCACATTTGCCTATTTTAAGCCACTAGTGAGATAACTTGTTACAGCAGCAATAGGAATCTAATACAGGCATTTATCCAATGCAATTTTATTTTAGGGAACTGAATTTAAGTCTATAAATTCATTCATTTAATTATCATTGTGTAGGACATTTTGTGTTAATTTCCTACTTTAAATAAAGAAAGAAATCCAAAGTCCATTTGATATTTGGCACTAATAACTGGTATTGAGAATTTCCCATAGCATAAATGTTAATGTGGTTCTGAACATAAGATATTTAGGGCATTAAGTTAGGAAAAGTAAATCATTAATAAAATTAAGGTCACCCATTCAACTTTAAAAGTTTCTATCAAAATTCCTACTCTATTTTTCATGTTAATTCAAACTTCCCTTCTTTAAATATGTTTCCTTTCCAACATTCTCTCAAAGTTTCTTCCAACATAATAGAATTAAAAATGAGTCACTGAGTGTATATGCATGTGTGAGTGTGCTTCTTTGAAAGACAGATCTGCACAAATATACACACACATATACATATGCATACCTGTTACTCGAACATTCTCTTGAGGGGGGAATTCATGAAACTATTTCCACACATTTCATTTATACTTCACAACATCCAAGTGCAGATAATTTTATTACCTATATTACCTTTAGATATATGGAAACTGAGTTTCAGGGTGATTAAATTTCTTATAATCCACAACAAAGTAGCTAAGACTTATTATGCTGTTACTCAAATTGCATAAAAATGAAAAATGCAGTATGTACACTCAATTTTTTGTGTGGCTCTTTTAATCCATAAAATTGTACATCTAAAAATGTACTGTTTGTTCTTCATCGTTAAACTTTCACAAATTAGTTAAAAGGTGAAAACTTTGAAGCTGCTTGGCTCAAAGTAGGGTCTAGATCACAGGCTGCCGAGTCATGAACAAATGGGGTATTGTCTTCTAACTGAGAAGAAAGAAAAGTTTCAAACATTTCAATAGGGCATAGAAGCAGTGGAATTAAGACAAGTCACATTTAAGAAACATTTATTTTCTCTAAAATGGAATAAAGGACATATATTGGTTCTTAACAATATATAACAACATATGGACAATAACTGACATATATCAGTTCAGACAGAAATAAACCATCATAGGATGGCTTTAGAAACACAATGTAGAAATCGACATTTGACTGCAGACCCATGAAGAGCCCTTTAGAGGTCAGAACAGCTTCCTATCATATAGTCCATGTCTATAATGAAGGTATTCTGTAAAACCATTTGATAGGATCACTTGTAATGCAGCAATACCTGACTGATTCAGTAATCTTAGCAAACAGAACTGAGGGAAAGCATAATAATCTGCTCTCCTTATTTTGGCTTCTTTTTCCCTGATATTTGAACATTCTTAAATACTTTGTACTTCAAGTTTATTTCAGGTAACTATATTAAAAATGACTATCTGGATGGTCTTTGCAGGTACCTAGGAAAGGTGAAAGGATATGTATGTTTGTGTAAAATAATGGTGACCTTGAGTCACATGGCTGGACATGTGAACTACGGCTCTTACGTGAGTCATTATTTAACTGAAAATATTAATGGGATTTCTGAGAAAAATGGAGATTAAAATGCATGATGCTGATATTGTTCATTCACTCACTGTCCCTTTAGTGGTTAAGATAAAATTTAGAATGGCCATGGATTTCATTTATAAGAAGGAATCATATTTATAGGCATCACCAGAATTTTTAAAACATAAACAAGAAGATGTCAATTAAAAAGCACACACATGCAAGTGATCCTTCACAAAGTGAATATATCCTTTTACACACGGACACCAGCATTCAATAAATGAATGAGTAGATATACGGCTTGGAAAAAAAATATTTTGTATAGCAATTAAAAGTGTAAATTCAAATTTTACTTCATCATACTTTAAATATTCTCTGCCTTTAAAGCCATAAAATCAAACTTTTAATTGAATTTGTGTATCCTTGTAGACTCCAAAAGGAGACAAGTGTGACAATTTTTGGCAGTGACTATGACAGGCGCTGATGAAAGAGAACAGGTCCTAATGAAGAAAATAACCACAGTGACCAGGGGTAAAACACACTTGTGTGTTAAAGTCTAGATTGTCAGGAAAAGGAAGTACAATAGTGACATGAAAAAGAGTGTCATGAATATAAGTGAAAACTGGTTTCAGATTTTCCTTAATGATAAAATTATATAAACTGTTTTTTAATCATGTAATTTTTTTTCCACTGTGGCAACACAATGCATGAAAATCCTTTAAAAAACAAAAGAAACATTATTTGGTATTATATAAGTCATTTGAGAAAATATTTATTAAAAATGTCTTTGTTGCCTCATTAGATAAATGGAAATTACCAAATAATTCAGATCTATAGTTGGAAATAAATTTGGGGAAGTAAGAAAACAACAAAGGAACAAGCTGTTTTATAACAGAGAGAGCAGAAAGCTACTATAATAAGTTATGTCAATTGAATAGAGTAATTGAGGTCAAAGAAATGGAAATTCCAGAAAATAAACAGAATGAACAATGCTATGTCCATTTGGTCAAATAATCACAATTTCACACTCTGAGTCTTTGCCTCTGCAATCATGGGCACTTGTTCAGTCCAGGATACTATTGGTCCTTAGTTTCCTTCACATAGAATCTTTTCAGAGCCCCCTTTATATTTGTTCCTCAGACTGTAGATGAAGGGGTTCAGCACAGGTGTGACTATGGTGTACATCACTGAGGCTGCTGCACCTTAGGGTGAGCTGGGGGTAACAGCAAAGCTGAGGTATATACCTAGGCCCATATAATAAAATACGGAGACAACAGAGGGGTGAGATGCACAAGTAGAAAATACTTTATACTTGCCCTGAGCTGATGAGATTCCATGTATGGACAAAACTCTTAGAATAGTACTCCTGCAAGGGGACCACCAGCCAGCAGTGTAGCTGCAAAATACATCATAAGGTCATTAAGAAAGTGTCAGAACAGACAAATTGGACCATTTGATTGAGTTCACATAAAAAGTGGGGGATTTCAATGTTGAAACAGAAGGACAGACCCAACACTATTAAGCTGTGTAACAAGGAATTCAGGAGACTCATAATCCAGGACACCAGGACCAGCAGTCCACAGAGCTGAGGGTTCATGATGGTCATGTACTTCAGGGGGACAGAGATGACCACATACCTGTCATTGACCATCACAGTTAGGAGGAAATCATCCATACCTACAAAGAGTAGGATGAAGTACATCTGGCTGATGCAGTCTTCATAGGTTATGACTTGACACTGTATCTGGATGTTTGGCAGCATTTTTGGGATGGTGGTAGAGGTGAAGCAGATGTCCACAAAGGATAGGCTGGAGAGGAAGAAGTACATGGGTGTGGGCAGGTGGGGGTCTGAGCTCACACCCAGGGTGATGAGCAGGTTCCAAAACACAGTGATCAGGTACATGGAGAGGAAAAGTTCAACTAAGAGGGGTTCCAGTTCTTCTGAAAATCCCAGAAGAAGAAATCCTGAAATTCTTGGATCATTCCCAGGATCCATGTGCTGGAGGTGACTACCAGAATGTAGAGAAAAGAAATGACTAATTTTCCCATAAGGAAAGATTAGTAACCTAAAATAATGCTATCTTTTTATTTCATATAAAAGAAATTCATTTTCATATTTGATGCATGGATAGCCTGCTTTGGGCCTCCCTAGTTCCTCTGTCACAGGAATTCCTTTTTCACTGGTCACCTGTTCCTCAAACATAATGTGTGCTACTTTTTTATCGAGAGTATCTTTCATTTACCTGAGAAACAGATGATGAATACTGACCACATTCCAGGAACTGTCCAGAGCAGAGAATGCTGAAAACAATATTCCCAGGATCTAGTGCTGGAGGAGGAGTGATCAGCTACAAATAATAGTGCTCCTCTCAGAGGATGAATGTGCTATGAAGAAAGGAAAGCATGTATGAAGAATAGTGTAAAGGGGTTTTATTTTTTATTGGTGGTTTGACAAATACCTGCAACAAGGTGACAGGTTAACAGACACCTCAAAGAAGAATGAGCAGGAGACACACATTATCTGGTAAGTGTGTACCTGGCAGAGGGAATGGACAGTGTGAAAATGTCCTGGGGAAGGTAGTTGTTTTAGGCAATCAGGGCTCAACATGAGCCAGTGTGCTGAGGGGGATGGGCAAGGCAGAGGGTGGCGAGAGGTGATGTCCAAGGATGATGAGGATGAGGTGGCCTCCTGCCTTCTGAGTCTTCAAGGCACAAGGATTTCTCTGTCCACACAAGGTAAATATATTGCAAAGCCATCATAGATTTGAAAAAGATCCCCTTCCTAGTACCTTATCCTGACTGAGTAATGGCCCCTGAGGTATAGAAGTCACCTTGGATTTATGATCCCTGGTACTCCTGTTCTGAGGACTCTCCTCCATTACAAGGAACACCCACACCCTCCAACACACACCACACCACACTTCACCCCACTATGCACCCAGGTGTCCTGCTGTTATTTACACATCTTCACTCACACCATTTAGTCTATAAGTGCTTATGCTGCTCAAATCAATTGTCTGGTCCCTATCATACACAGAAATTGCTATCATAAGCCTCCCATGGAAAATTAAATTGGGGTTCAATGTTGATATGTCCATTTCATGCTCTTTATTTAAAGAAACATAAACAATCTGGCCAATAAGCCTAGAGGGAGAGAGGAGGGTAAAGGACACAAGGAAGAAGATCTAATAAGCCCAGGTGGTCCCTGAGAGACTGTGATGAAGAAAATGCCTCCTTGGCTCTGGAGGCTTTCCAACCCTGATCACGTCCCCTTGATGCCAAGCAAAGAAAATATACCAATCACTCAAAAAAGGAAATATACAAAATACAACAAAGCATCTATTTTAAATATCAAAGAGTGAAAGTCTGCTTGTTTGTTTTGGTGCCCATTCTATATTTATGTGACCAGTTGGTTTTTATATGACTGGATAGTAGAGGTAAGTTTTTTTCTCCCTTTCATTTGCATTTTTTTCTTTGTTTTTCTTGTACTTTGGGTTTTATCTCAAATGTGATAAACACAGTGGATACACTGCAGTCCTGCTTTTTGTCTTCATCCAACCTACAAGGGCCTTTCCAGACCATACTTTATACAATCCTGCACATGTCTCGTGGTTCCATTCTTTTACCAAAGAAAAATTCTTCATATGATTTTTCCCTAAGTATATTATGTCATGCAAGCACTCGTTTCATTTTTTAAAATTAGTTTAAACACAATTAAGTTATCTTTAACATACAATATTATACTGGTATGAAGTGTACCACATAGTGATTTGATGGTTACACATATTACTAAATGGTCATCATGATGAGTGTAGTTAACATCTGTCACTGTACAAACTTATTACAATATTATATTGACTATATTACTGATGCTGTACGTTTCCTGTGAATTGATACAACCACTGTGAAAGCAGTATGGATGTTTCTCAAAAAAACAAAAATTAGAAATATAGTATGACCCAGAAATTCCACTTTAGGGGAATTTACATAAAGAGAACAAAAATCACTAATTCAAAAAGATATATGTACCCTCATGTTCACTGCAGCAGTATTTACAATGACCATGATATGGAAGCAACTTAACAGTCAGTAGATGAATGGATAAAGAAGTGGTACATATACACAATGGAACATTATTCAGCCCTTAAAAATGTCCTGCCATTTGCTACATGAATGGACCTAGAGGGCATTATAACCAGTGAAATAAGTCAGACAGAAAGGCAAAAACCATATGATTTCACTTATATGTGGAATATAAAAACAAAACAAATGAACAAAGCCGAAATAGACTCACAAACATAGAGAGCAGACTAGTGGTTACCATAAAGGATGGTTGGAGTGTGGGCAACATGGATGAAGAGGATAAAGAGGTACAAACTTCCAAATGGAAAATAAATTAGTCCCATGGATTAAAGTATAGCTTAGGGAATATAGTCAATAATACTGTAATTTATTTGAATGTTGATGGACGTTAGCTACATTTACTGTGGTGAGCATTTTGGAAGTGTATAATTGCTCAATCACCATGTTTAATATCTGAAAGTAATATGTTGTATGTCAACTATGCCTCAATAAAAATTATTTAAAAAGAAAGTAAACGGCTAACTAATCCACAAAATATATGGCCTCACACATAATGAAATAATCATAAACTAATGCCCTTTGGCATATGCTTTCTAACCTATTAAATAGATTTTTTTTCATGTGAACACCCAGAATGAGGAAGATAGTGTGAAGTATATGTCTCACTCATGGTTGTGCAGGGATGTGTTTGCAAGCATTCCTTGGTCTGGATCTTTCTCATCAATATTAAAATAGTAAAAAATTCGTCATGTTAAAAATAAAAAGAAATGCATTCGCTTCACTGTGTTTCTCCTCAAAGCTGGCAATCTACCTGACATCCTGAATTAGAGGGACATTTGGACTTATTTTATGTATCAATTAGCTGTCAAAATGACACCAGATTTTCTGAATTCAATGTTTGCATCTCTGTCTAGTTTCCTAGATAATTGCATCACTTTGTTAAACAAGCAATCAGACAAGTGCAATCCTCCCTAGGCTGGAGGCTAGGCTGCACTGGCTCTCGGGTGGCCATCAGTAGCATCTGTTCCTGGCTTTGCTTCTCCATGACCCTTACCTGCCAGGACTGCTGGGCTCTCAGACTCACCAGGAAGAGCTCTCTGTGAGGGAGGTCTCCCTGTAGAAGTCAGAATTCTTTCCTGGATCGCTGATGATGGAGACTGAAGCTTTGTCCCCTGATAAGACAGCAGGAAAGTGCCAGGCTTTGGTGCCCCAGCCAGACTGAGGATTCCAAAAGTACAACTATGTCCTGTGCAGCCCAAGGTGGCCCATGCTGAGGGATGCAGCAGATGAGGTATTTATCACTTCCTATGTCTGATAATTAGTTACTGCTTCCATTGTTTGTCCTGCCTCTGAGCATATCTTGCCCTGTCGGACACAGGTCTGGACAAAATGGGAAATTATCTGTCAATTTTCTATTCCCTAATCCATGTTAGAATTCAGGTGAATCCTGTTTTTATTTCTCCTTCTCCATGAATTCTCCTGTTGTGAAGAGGCCTAACCTTCAAACAAATTATCACATCCATGAATGAATGTTACCTTGGTATCTCATTTTAGTATTGATTTGAATTTCCCTGATGATTAGTCAGGTTGAACATCTTTCCGTGTATCTGTAATTCTTCTTCAGAAAAATATCTACTCATATCCTCTGTCCAATTTTTAATTGGATTTTTTGTTCTTTTGTTGTTTAGTTGTATGAATTCTTTATATATTTTGGATATTAACACCTTACTTCATATATCATTTGCAAATATTTTCTCCCATTCATGGTTCTCTGAATGTGAAAATGAAAAGCAGAGTAATTGAAATCAGATGGAGATTTGAAGATGCTATACTGGTGGCTCTGAAGATGGAGAAAAGTCCATGAGCCAAGCACAGCTTGTGCATACCAGAAACTCAAATAGGAAAGGAAAGAGATTTTCTTCTGGAGTCTCCAGAAGGAACCCATCCTTCAGACATCTGTATTTTAGTCTACTGAGACTCATTTCAGTCTCTGTCCTCTAAAACATAAGAGTATAAATGTTTCTTTTATACCCTCCACAGTATGCTAATTTTTTATAGCAGCAACAGAAATATGATACACACATTTTTTTAAAAAATCTGTTTATTTGAGGAAATTGAGTCTTAGCCTCTCAAAGTTCATTTTGCTTCCTTTTTGTAAAGGAATTTTGTGTTGAAATCTAACCTTAGGTAGAAGAGAAAACTCAGGAGTTCTACCACATTGGCTGGTATAGTGAGTTCCCATTGTGTCTTTGTTCCTAAATTTCTAGTCTTTTAATTTCATGGTAATGCAACCATTCATTCTTTTAATTTCTGTCCTTTCCAATTTTTTCATAAATTTATTTTAATTATAAAATATTAGATTATTAATTTCTGTGTATGTGCACATATTTGTGAGTGTATTTATTTGAAAGAAAATCACGTACAAATGTACAAACATGTACTCTTTCCCAAGAAAGAGTTCTTGGGCTTATCAGTAGTTCCCAATATTTCATTTATTCCTAAAAACAAACAACTATATTAACTTTATATCCTACATCACCATCAGAAATAAGGAAAAAAAGGCAGGGTAATTAATTGTTTTAATTATATAACAAAATAAATATTGGGTGCTCTTTCTTGAATGACATATAAATGAACCCATGAAGCATGTACTGTTAATTTTTATTTTTTAAATCAGAAAATTTCACATTTTAAATGTTTAACTTCTTGTATGTTACTATATTCTGATTAATTATATTTTTTAAAATTCTAGTGATACATGTCCCAAGGTAATATTAAGAACATAGACACCTGAGTCACATTTTGTTGGGGGCTGGAGATATGTATTCTAACTGGATAGAAACAAAAGTGTCATATATGCATGCAAAAAATAATAGGATTTAATCAAGGCCTTCAAATTTGATAAACTCATTTTTTAAACAAGAAGATTAACATATATTTGTACATAGAAATCACTAACATAAATTGACTCAAGACAGAAGTATGCTACAGCTTCTCACAACATCATGGACAAGCCTTAGAAACACAATGAAGAGATTCAGGGATAACTTAAGAATCCTGAATATCCAAGCTGAGGTCACAACTTCCCATCATGTAATTCTGCTAGACAATAAAGGCATTGTGATAAATCACTTGAATCAGGATAGCTTGTCACACAGCAATAACTAACTGATAAAATAATCAAAGCAAACTGCATTTATGGCAATTAAAAGCATTAGCCCCTTCCTATTTTTGGCATATGAATGACATGTGGGAGAGCATTCATGGTTATCTTCTCATTCAAATTTATTTTGGGTAATCATATGAACAAGTGACCACGCAGATGTTTCGTTCCTAGGAAACTTGATGAGGTAGGAAGGACATGCATGTTTGTGAAGACATGTTGTTGACACTGAATCACACAGGAGGACAAGAATTCAAGAGCCATCTGATCATAAAGAAGAGATTCCTGAGAATGTGGGAGATATAGAACTGATGACCTTGATAATGTTCATTCACTGTCCCTTTAGGGGTTATGACAAAATTTTTCAAAAAGGGAGTTATATTATTAGAGCAATAGAGGAATCCTAATGTAGTCAGAACTGGAATTTTCAAGCAGGAACAGAAAGACAATTAATTAAAAAGATAAAATACACAAATCATTTATTCACCCCAGTGCATAAAGCCCCTCTCACATGTTAGATGATGAATGAAGATTATACAGTTTTAGAAAGAGATATAATCACAAAATTTCAACAAGAACAATAAAGGACAGAGATGTGAAAACAAGTTAGAAACATGAATAAACGGTGATCTATTAGCACTTAGTATAGTGAATAACTTTCCATTTTTATTGATAGGAAGAATTTGCATGTTATGAATATTAAATATGACAACTGACATTTTTCAGTAAGAAAAATAAAGAACAAAAAAGCAATAGAGAGAACACATATGACTGAGTAATGAATATGACCCATCACAACTGATACACACTCACAATTGCCCACGTGTACAATTTATTCTATCTAGTAGAACTCAGTGGCAAATGCAAATTTGATTAAAAAAACCAATTCCTTGTTTCAAAATAATGCATCAAAAACAGAAACAAAAACACTCTGACACTGCTATACACCTGTAAAGAGCTTGTAGAGACAATTTACAATGCAAAAACAAATGAATAACACACCCACAAGTATATTAAACTTCACAGCTAATGAAATAATTGTGAAGTAAATCTATTTACCATACCACATTTAAAAAAATCAAATAAAATTCCTTCCAGTAAACACTCAGAGTGAAAGAAGATTCTGTCAAATGAATGCCTCTTGAACTGATGTTGCAAGGTGAACTTGCAAGAAATACACTGGACTGGATCTATCTAATCAATATAGAATCATCATTGAATATACCCTATCATAAAAATAAAAAAGAAATGCCTTCACTTCACTGGACAACCATTCACACAAAATCATTTGTTTTCATATTCTCTTTAACTGTAAAACACCTTTGGTTTGTTCTAGTTTTACTGGAAGCATTTTACACCTTTCATTTCCTCCTCTAACTGGACTTTGATCACTTAATTGTCAATGATCATACAAGAATTTCTGTGGTTAATGTTCTTCTCCTTTTAGCATCATAAATAAATTGGTTAGTTACTTAAACAAAGCAAACAACTGTAGAGATGTCCAAATGCTGGGTTAGGCTGGTGGTTTTCACTGTCCTCAGCTGTATGTGCTCAGTTTTGTTCTCTTCAACCCTCTCCTACATTACCTACTGGTCTCTTGGACTCTCCTGGCTGGGACTGCTGAGGAGAAGGTCACCAGGTGGAAGTCAAAATTCATTCTGGATGACAGATGGTGGAGACTGAAGCTATCTCCCAAGAACATGGTGACAGGACATGAAGCATCAGCCCAGAGACAATTTAAACTTAAAAGCAACAACCAGATCCTGTCTAGTCCAAGGTGGCACATGCTGAGGGGCTGCAACAGAGGACATATTACAGATCCTGTTTCATTAGGCACATTTTCCTCCTTTTGCTCCAACCTCTAAATACATTATTTCCCCATGGGACACTGGTCTGGGTGGAAAAGAAAGTTTTCCTGGAGATTCTGGGTTCCCAATAGACCAGGTTAGAATTAAGAGAATCTTGTTTTTATTAGTCTTTACTCATGAAATCTACAGTTTTCTAGAGTCCTAGGCTGCAGGCACCATACCCCAGCCCTGATTCATTTATTTAAGATAAGACTGTATAATATACCTGGATTTGATCCCTTTAATCTTCAAAATATTGAATTGTGGTGGACACATAGCACCTAATATCTACACAAATTTTCTATTTTTCCATTTCAGCAATGGGGAGAACTATGTTCTTTGATATAAACCTTGACTTCATGAATTTTTCCAAAACAATGAGGAATTTGGTATTTATATCAGAAGTTATGAGCTGTGATTTAGTCCATCTTTATGAGTTACTTATTAACTATAAGGAATAAATATAAATTATTTTTGTACCACAATCTGAGCTTGAAATATGAAAGTAAATAGATTCTTCCCTGTAGTCTTCAGAAGGAACCGAGACATGCAAAAATCTTGTTTTTGCCTGAGGAAACCCATTTATGGCTTTTGACTTCCAGAATTTTAAAAGCATAGATGTGTTTAAATTGCTGGTGTGGTCATTTTACATAGCATAGGAATTGAATACATTTATCCAAATAAAATCTTGTTCAGGAAGCTTTGATCCTGCTTCTCACTTATGCTGCTCATTTAGCATTCCCTCGGATAAGGCATTTTGTGTTATGACTCCACCTTAAGCAGAAGAAGGAACACAATATCAGCTGGGGTGTGTCCAACCTCCTCGGCTGGCAGGGAGGTTCGCATTGTACAAATGTACATGACTTCAGATTTTGATGCCTTTGAGGCATGGATATAGGAAACTTTTTTCATCTTTAAATTTGTGTCTACTATATAATTCAAATCTTTGTGTCTAATTTCTACATTCCTTTAATTTAATATTAATTAATTCATTTTTTATAATGATCCTTTTCAACTTTCTCTCGTTTCCTTTCAACATAAAATAGATATTATATAATGAGTTTGTGTTTGTGTACCTATGTGTGTATATGTTTATTTAAAATTAAAGGGCATAAATATAAACACCCATGTACATACACATAGCGTTACCTGGGAACATTTTCTCTGGCATCAACAAAATATGTCCACACATTTCACTTATTTCTTACACTTGTTTGAGAATATGTTTGCAGCCACAATTTACCTTCAGAAATAATGAAGTTGAGGCTCAGGGACATTAATGTTTTAACAGTTGATGAAAAAAAGCCATTAAAGTTTCTTGTGCATTTTCTTAATTTATACACAAATGGAAACATGCAAGTTTTGTAATTTTTGCGTAGCTTTGTTAATTCATCCAATTGTACATCTCAAATATGTTTTTATACTACAATATATCAGTTAGCAGGAAAACTCTATGGCACATTGGTCGATGTAATATGTAGATCACAGATAGCTGACTTGTATGGAGCAGTGTAGGAGATGTGCCTTCTAACTTAGAAGAGAATATCATATATGGATGTAGGAATAGTAGAAGTAAATTAAAGTAATTCACACTTGATACTATTTTTTTCTGTATAAAATAGATAAAACTCCATATTGAAATAGAATGAGCTGATGTGACCTGACATCCAGGATGATGAGCAGGTACCTGGAGAGGAAAACCCTGAGTAGGAGGGGCTGCAGTTCTGGTTCCACTGAAAGCCCCAGAAGAAGAAACCATTAAATTTGTGTATAATCAAGGAGATGACTATCAGGAAGGAGGAAAGTATCATGACTATGTTCACACAAACATGCATTACTCACTTATTTGAAGTGCTACAAATTTATATTTTCCTGTCAAGAAATTAATTTTTATATTTTGTGTATACATTGATACCCTTTACAGGATTCCCACTCACTACTCTGATACAGAATTTTTTCCCATTCAGCTTTTTCCCTAAGGGGTCATGAATACTCCAGTTTTAATTATAAATTATTCATTGTTTCAGGAATACAAATTGAGTGCTGGTCATGTTAAACACTGTCTAGGCAGTAAATATAGGGCCTGAAGAACAAAGGTCCCTATAATCCAAAGATAGTGAATGAACATGTAAGCAAATAATAAAATTATATAACACCTCAGAGTGTTGCCAGTGTTGCTGAGATAAAGCAGGGAAATGGAACAAGGGTCATAGCATTGTGAAATGTACATAACCTGTGAAAAAGACCCCCCTTATTCTTTAACTTAATCTGTATGCAGCTATTTCTCTTCTTCCAGCCCCTTAATCAGTCAAGTAACTTTGTAACCAGGATGAAAGATAGACCTCTGAAGAGTAAGCGAGCCTATGTGGGTAAATAATGCTGATCTGTCATCTAAATAACCCTTTTCTTAAGGCAAAACATGTATACATAATGCCTTATTCTCACCCCTACCCAAAAGGCCCTATAAAACCCAAACCCTAAACCCATAATTGCACCTCTTCTCTGAGGTTGTCCACACTTCTGTCTTAGTGTATGTTCCTTTCAAATAAATTTAGGCAGAGGCCTCAGAGTCTATGTAAACCTGCTCTTGCATCTTTTGGATGTAATGGTTGATGGAACTCTCTTGTCTAGAATGGTTAGAAATGAGAATGCTGGCTTCCCTGAAGACTCACTCTGCCCTGCATCACAGTTACAAAGTACATATCATATTCTGGGGAACTAGTCCCATCTCAATGGAATGATAGCCACATTTTTCACTGTGTGGCCTAATCATGGTGATTTACTAACTGTTCCTATTGATGGCATATGTATGCTGAGCTCCAAAAGGTGTTATCAGTGTTGGGCATGAAAAATGCCATTTATAAACATCATGACTCAGATGAGGAGTTGTTTGTGCTTCAAACAGCTCCCCATCCTTCTTTAGGTCCCTAGTGACTATTCTTGCCCCTCTCGTAGGGAAACCCATAAAAGGGACTACTCATACTGCGGAAGATCTGGAAGAGACAGAGGCAATGAGGGATGGAAGACAGTGTGATCTGCTACTGAGAAGAAGAGTTTAAAGGGATCCACGAAGGTCACAAAGACCCACATGTGGGTTAATTTAATAAAGGTAGGTACAGATAAATAGAAATTTGATGGAAAGTCAAATAAATCTTATTGGAGCTGTAGCAGCAATTGAAACCAGAACAATGGTTCTCACCATTAGTTAATGTGAGGACAAAGAAATTGAAGCCGGAGACAAAGTCAAAGTCTGGCTCTTGTTTTTGCAGGACTTCCTGTTGTAGAGTAAACTGATCCTGCCTGGACCTTCACAGGAAGGTGGTAGAATGATACAGTTTGACTGAGGTGAAGGTCAGGGCACCTGCATTGGGGGACTAGGTGGGCACTGGAGGCCACATGCTGAAATATCAATTAATTGGTCCTCAGTGAATGTGCTACCATTCTAGCTCTGGAGGGCTCAGGACATGAATTCTCTGATTTGTGATAATCCTGAGAAGTTTCCTGGGATCCCCACTGTTATAAATGAATATAGGGGTAAGGCTGTTAGAGTGAAACAAGCCTGAATCCTTTGGGGAATAGGGCATCTGCCACAAAAGGAATATACTCTGTATATCTCTCCCATCCCTGAATATAGGTGGGAGACAGATATCCTGCAGGGCCTATAGTTACAGGCCACTGCAGGTGAGTTCAGACTGAGGATACATGTGGTAAAGACAGTTCTAAGGGGACATGCTAAGCACCTGCCTGTGTGTTTGCCTGTACTTCAGTGGGTGATAAATACCAAGCAATAGGAATTGTCTGGAGGTCATAATAAAATTGGAGTACCCTCCATGACCTGGAGAAAGTGGGTATCATAAAGCCCATCCAAAATTCTTTTTATTCCTCAGTGTGGCCAGTGAAAAACCAAGATGGTTTCTGGCATATGACCATGGACTTCAGAAAACTAGGTTAAGTCATACCCCCTCTACATGCTCCTGTCCCCTCTATTGCAGCCCTTATGGACATTCTCATTCATGAACTAGGGACATATATTTATGTTGTGGATATTTATAATGCTTTATTTTCTATTGAAATAGAAAAGGAAATTCAGTAACAGTTTGCTTTCATATGGGAAGGCCCGCAATGGACATTCACTGTACATCCACACTTATACCTCCAGTCCCACCATTTGTCATGGATTTGTGGCCCAAGGCTTGGCAGCATGGGAGAAATTACAAATGGTGTGGCTTACCATTATATTGATGATATCATGCTTCTAATTCTCTTACAGACCTAGAAGGTGAAGCACCTAGACTGCTGCAACATCTACAGGAGGAATAGACCATGAACAGCACCGAGGCTCAGGGGCCTGGTTTCTCAGTCTAGTTCTTGGAGGTTATCTATCCCAGAGGAAGCCATAGATAAAGTCCAGGCCCTCCCTACGCTATCACTGTAGTATTATTACAGTAGTTTGTGGTTCTCTTGGGTTACTAGAGATTGTTTATCCTGTACTTGTTACAAATTCTAAAGTCATTATACCATTTGCTATGAAAGGAAGTCAGGAGGGACTTGGATGAGACATTTGCATCAGCTTTTACTGCTGGAAAATTGGCAATTTTTGCCACGCAGGCCTTGAATTTGATAGACCCATCAAGGCCCTGTGAACTGGATATTCATGGGACTAAAGACTGTTATGGCTGGTGCCACTGGCGGCAGCTTGAATGAACCCACCAACTTCTTGGATTCTGATCTCCGAGTTGGAAAGGAGCAGAGGTTCAGTATACCTTAACAAACAAGCAGTTGGCTGCCATGTACCTCAAGTTTATGCCTACATAGCCCATTTTTAGAACAGCCTCTACAAAGATAATAACCACCTATCCCACTGTGGGGTGGGCATGTGCCTGGACCCAAATTCCATGGAGTGCCATGGCACAGATGCCAACACTGGCCAAGTGGGCTGCATAGCTACAGCTGTTTCGTGCCCCTTCTACAAGCCCAAGTGGAGAATTCCAATGCTTACTGGGGCAATGATATATACCAGTGAAAGTCTGGAAGAACGGCCTTGGAGCCATTAGTGGCAGAGAGCCCCTCTCATGAGGTAACAGCTCATCCACCCAAAGATGCACGGTACACAGAAGGCTCCAACCGTGGGCAGCACCCAATGTGGAGGGCTGTGGCTTTCCATCCTGAGACAGAAAATATGGATAGAGGAAGGGGAAGGAAAGAACACTTAATGGGAAGAGTTGTGGGAAGAATTGCTCATGATCATGTGAGAAACCTCGCCAGTAGTTGTCTGCAGAGTCAAATGGGCCAGAGTGCACTATCCATTGGGACTTGACTCTGTGGCTACTGTTATGGTAACATGCCAACTGAATGGTTGGTCACCAGCCCCTTTGGGGTTAAGAATTGTGGTAAGAGTTATGGGACTTTGGTCAGATTAAAACAGTTACAGCATATCATGTGACATAATTTTCTACTGGTATCCCCAGAAATGCATACATGTTAGCCTAGGAGCACTGACTAGAATGCAAACCTGCTTCTAATGCGCCCCAATGTTTACATCAATGTTTGTTGCATGTGGTGCAAAAGATAATGTTGGCTGTAGCCCTTTGGTGAGGCCTGCCTTTGACATTTGAAGATGTCAGCAGAGCATGGCAGATTGCATTGTATGCTCTAAAAGGGGCTTACACGGAGTCCCACAACAACATAGGATAATAGCTAAGGGGCTGATAACACTTTTCAGGTGGCGGGTAGACTATATTGGACCTCTGCCCATATCAGAAGGGTACCATCTGCTATGACTTGTATGGACAAAACTACTGGACTTCTAGTTTGTTTTCCTCTAAATTGTGTGACCAGGAAATTACCAAAAGATGCCTGGAGCATCACTTTGAAGCCTATGTCAGACTACAGGTAATTGAGAGTGACTAAGACACTCATTTTACTGGACATGCAGTACTGACAAAATTAGGGATAAAGTGGAAGCTTCACCTCCCGTATAGTCCTACTGTGGTGGACACAACAAGGTACAGTGATTTGTTAAAATCTGGTCTGAAGTCAGGTACCAGTAGTCTATGGGGATGGTCAGGCCCCTTATGGACAGCACTACGGTATTTGAATGCGAAGCCCTGGAAGGGGGCATTGAGCCCTGTGTAAATGGTAACACCCACATTGCTGTGTTCCCTATGTAACTGCAAGTACAAACTAAGGAGGAATTGTTGAAGCCAGGGTTTGGCCACCAGAATATTGTGTTGCTGCCAGTACTGACGGCAATAAACCCTGGAGACTCTGTTCAGTAGACATGGGCAGGACAAGATTTGCCTATGTTTGTGTCATTAAAACACGTGTCTTAAGTTTAATCTCCTCCAAAGTCTTTGTGAAGTGGGCACACACCCTAGCAAAACCTGCTGCTTGCTGAGCGTGCACAGAGCTCCCAACTGCTTTGCACTGGCCTCTTGTGGAAAGCGTGAGTCACAGACTCATCTGAGTAGGACTGTTTTTAATACAGCTGGAATGACCACTGGTGTCAATCTACATCCTCAGTCCTGAGGATTATCAGAAATTTGCTGTTATCGCTATCATAATTTCTGTTATTATTTGAATGTTGTCATAGCTTCCATTGCTGCTGTTGGATCTGGTTATAATCCTCCCGATTTCTCTCACAGGGACCATCACAGAAGATTGAGG
>JAQQAC010016434.1:2620-13536 GCA_029783875.1 Phataginus tricuspis | reverse complement strand
TCCACCTTAAAGATAAGGTTGCATTTTATCACCCAGGAAGTTTGGGAAGCAGGATTGTTAACTTTCTCTTTAGCAAACAGACAATACCTCAGCCCACGTGGGGGCTGGGCAGGTCGCCTTTTGATATGCTCCTAGACCAAGACGCCAGTATCCCAGAGGGAGATGGGGTGTGAAATTCCTTGTGTTAATTCTGGGTGTTCAGACAAATGCAGCACACCGGACTCTCTTGTCCCCTCCTGGGGTGAGCCGGGAGCTCTGTCCTATCACTTTATTTCTAAATAAAAGCCTGTGCCTTGCTCTCCTACTTTGCATGTTTGCTAAGCATCACTTAGGCATGAGAAAATAAGCGCTAGAGTTGGATTTTTGTCTCTTAGTAGTAAAATAAAACTGTCAGCTGTTTGGGTCTATAAATTTGTCTTTAGATTAGTTCTTTAAGACTGGCTTAATATGGACTAGTTTTTTTGGAACCTGCAGAATTCTTCTTGAAAGACTTAACGTTATATGTTCCAGCTCATTGAAAGCAACTAAATATTAATGTTAATTGCATATAAACCTAAATGATAATCTTAAAAGGCAAAGTGACAGAATAAAGTTTACTTTGACCAATTTTAGTAAGTTACTGTATGTGTTAAGATCCAGAAGTAATCTTAAGTTTAAAATATTGAAATAGAACTAAAGTTAAGGAAAGCCTGTATACCTTGAGGCAAAAGATATTCACATGTTAATAAGGCTCTGTTGAAAGAAAGGTTTGATGAACACTTGATGTTTGATCTTTCCTTTTCTGAGAATTCATAGAAGTGTTTGCTTCAAGATATCTTGCCATGTAATTAAATTCTAGGAATTTTCATTTAGTTAAATTTAAGAGATAATTTCTTAATAGTTAGTTCATTTTTAAGTTATTATGCTTTTAGATTGCCTTTCTTGCAGTTTTTATTGACAAATAGCAGTCTCCATGCTTTTGAAGACTCTTAGTGATATTGAGAAGATATAATTTATTATAAGCAGTAAATTCAGCTCAGCTCATGTTAAAAGAAATACATTTAGAGACATCTTGTAATGCATAAAGCTGTTAGTGTGAGTTGTTTTAAGTTTATCAGTTATTTCAAAATAGTGCAAATATTCCAAAAAATAACATAAAATTGCTGTTATTAGAAATTAAACAGTGTTTAAACTGACCCTAGTAATTCCTATCTATATAGAGGAAATTTCATACAAATCAACAAAGCTTAGATTTGTTGTATCCAAATTTAAGTTTCTAATTATATCTAAGTCTGATAAAACACTTAAGATCTGGAAATCAATAGATGCCATTGATTTTATATATATGGTGTTTTATTTGTAATATATAAGCCTTGTTTAATTCTAGGTCAGTTATATTTGTGCTAAGATTTTACATTCCTGTTAAGTTATAGCCTAGAAGTATTTCAGTATATTAGAGTACAAAACTGGGAGTTAAAAGACCTTATGCTCTCCCAGGACCTCCAGTCTGAGTGGAGCAGTAGACATTACCCAAGAAATACTAGGAGCGAGGCTTCACCTAGACTCTTTTGGAGTAAGCCCCTTTCTGATGCCTTGAATGTGTTTACCGATGGAGGGAAGGAGGGGTCTGCTGTTGTCTTTCCCCCTCCTCACCTCTCAAGCAAGTTAAAAGAAACCCAGCATTTTGAAAAAGTTACTGGTTCAGCACAATTTAAGGAGTTGTATGCCATAGCATTGGCCCTAAGTAAAATTTCTGAACCTATAGATCTTTTTTCTGATAGTCTGTATGTGGTGAACTTGCTTCCCACCTTAGCCTCTTCTTATATCAAGTTAGATAAAAACCCCATAACCCCCTTGATGATTCAAGTGAGATCCTTGCTAATGGCACGATCCAAGCCCATATTCTTGCAGCATCTCCAAGGACACCAAGGTTTGCCCAGATTCCTCTCCAGAGGAAACCTATTAGCTGACCAATTAGCGTCCTCTGCTGCTCAAGCCCTTTCCATGCAACAGGTCCAAGATTTCCAGTGAGCCCAAGATCTCCATGAACTTACTCACCTAAATTGGAGAGGACTTCATCATAGATTTCCTCATATTCCTATTAAAGACTTGAAAAAAATTATCAGGACTTGTAAATCCTGTTTGCCTTTTCTACAAATTCCACCCCTCCAGTCTCCTGGAGTTAACCCAAGAGGCATTAAACCTAATGGTCTCTGGCAGACTGATGTTACAAAAACAAAAAGGGGGAATAAACCCCCATGACCAATTACGGATGGCTCTACTTACATTAAATATTTTAAATTTTTCAAAAAATCAACCTCTAACGGCCTTTCAAAGGCACTGGACAAATCAAACGCCATATGCCAAAATAGAAGTGCACTGGAAAGACCAGCTGACTGAGCAATGGCGAGGACCAGATCCACTGATAAGTATGGGCAGAGGATTCAGATGTCTATTTCCTATAGACGGACCGAATCCAATCTGGGTTCCTGCTAGGAACTTGAAATTCTGCCCTCAGACCACTCAGCAAGTGGAAGAAAGCCATGATATAGATTCTCCCCAAGAGGGTGACCTCTTGAGGGCTTGTCTTTCTTCTCTCTTTCAGGACTGACCTTTTGAGGAAGAAGAAAAGGAGTGATGAATGCTGGGCTATTACTCCTGCCATAGTCCAGATTGCTGAAGAAGTGACACTGTTAAGCCTTCAACAAGGACATCTTTGCAGCCCTATGTTTTCTTACCCTCTGCTTACTTTTTTACCAGAGTATGGGAAGAAATAATTGTTTGTTTAGTCTACCCAAGCTGTTATTAGGAGGTATAATAATTGTAATGTCATCAGTTATTTTCATGCTCATGCGGTGGTGAAGATCATATCAACAGCAACAGATATTATTGAAGAAGGAGTTCCCCATACCCCAGAGCGTTCATGGGCATTTATAGCCCTACAGAGAGGTGCGAGTGACCTCTTGAGAATGTCATTACTGGAAGTGCTAGGATGGTAGTCAATGACGGGTAAGATCTCCTGAAAGATGGAGACAACCTAAGACAGGCACATCCTCGAGTACAGGATGGCATCTCTCATGCTCATACAAAAACAAAAAGGGGGAAATGTGGGGAACTGCCTTTGCATCTCAGCCTCGCCAAGAGGGTGGCCGCTGAGAACTGCCTTTGAATCTCAGCCATGCCACAAAGATGGCCACTGAGAACTCAGCCGCGCTGCAGGGGTGGCCGCCGAAAGCCCCTTGAGGTTTAGCTGCGCCTACTCCGGTCCGCTTCTTACATCAGAGACAGCTGCGCATGTGCACAACTCTGTGCCTGAATCGGAAAAGTGAAAGTTGCAGGAGAGACTTCACCCTATATATCCCATGCCCTGAGCCCCAATAAACGAGTTCTCCCTTCGAGTGAACTTTCTGTCACGTCTGATTGTCTCCGGCGAAAGAAGCGGCCAGCAGCGAGTGGCCAGCGGCCAGCGGCCAGCGGCGGCGGCAGCAGAGGCTGGAGCGGCTGCAAGCGGCGGCGCCGCCGAGCGCCGGAGGCTGCGGGAATGGGCGGACAGCCGGCGCTTACCTCCCTTGTTCTGCCTATTGGGGCGAGCCTCTCTCCCTGCCTTCCTCCCCTCTGCCGGCTCGGAGGGTCGCAGAAAGAGCTTGTAACACAAAGAGCTGTAGTCTTGACCGAGAGCAGGACCGGCGGGAGAGAGGTGAAAAAACTCTGATAGACTGACTTACACCATCAGTTTCCTGACTCTCCAAGCTTGCAGATGGCACACTGTGGGACGTCTCAGCCTCCATAACCACACGAGCCAATTTCTTATTCTATTGTCATCAGCTTGTTCTCTGTGTCTATGCATCTGTTCCTGTTTTATTGTCTTTGTTAATTTTTGTTTTTTAGATTCCACATGAAAGTAAAGTCACACAGTGTCTTTCTCTGTCTGACTTGTTTCAAATCTTAGCATAAAGCCATCCAGGCCCATCCATGCTGTTTGCAAACAGCAAGATTTCATTCTTTTTATGTCTGAGTAATATTCCATTGTGTATATATACCACATCTTTATCCATTCATCTTTTGATGGACATTTAAGTTGTTTCCGTATCTTGGCTATTGTAATGCTACAATGACCATAGGGAGCAGATATCTTTTTTAATTAGTACTTTCACTTTTTTTGGATAAATACCTAGAAATGGAATTATCAGAGCATATGGTTATTCTATTTTTAACTTTTTGAGGGACCTCCCTGCTGTTTTTTGTAGCACCTGCACCAATTCATCGTCCCACCAACACAAGGGCTCCCTTTTGTCCACATCCCCGCTAATATTTTTTGTCTCATCTTTTTGATACTAGCCATTCTGACAGGTGTGAGATATCTCGTTGTGGTTTTGATTTGCATTTCCCTGATGATTAGTGATGTTGAGCACCTTTTCATGTGCCTGTTGGCCATCTGTATGTCTTTTGTGGGAAAATGTCTATTTAGGTCAGTTGGATTATTTGTTTTTTGACATTGAGTTCTATGAGTTCTTTATGTACTTCGCGAGTGAATCCCTTATTGGATATACCATTTGTGAATCCCTTCTCCCGTTCGGTAGGTCGCCTTTTTGTTTTGTTGATGGTTTCTTCTGCTGGGCACCGTACGAGCCAATTTCTATAACAATTCTCCTTTTACATCTATATCTACATATCCTGTATTGCCTCTGTTTCCCTGGAGAGCCCTGACAAATACAGCATCCATTGACTCTCCTTTCCCTTGAGAATTATTGAAATTTTCCTGGTTCTGTGCATGTTGAGCCACGTTGGATTCCATCCTGGAATTTTGCACATTATGTTATGAAATTCTGGTCCCTATTAAAATCTTCCGATAAATGTTGACTTTTTTAAAAGAAGGAAATCACTGTGGCTAAGTTCTGACCCCAAGTCGTGGTCTTTCTCATTTGAGCTGAAATTCCAAAGCCCGTCACACTTTGAAAACCTTTACGATTCTATTTTGGCCCATCCCATGTTGGCACCACCCAGAGGCCAATCTGGGACCTTGGTTAGCAGTCTACACTAGAGACTACGGCCCCAAAACCCATTCCAGCCTGTAGATGGTTTGTGTAATGGCGTCTGAGATAAAAGACGTTCTTATATTTTTTATAATATATACCAAAAAAAGAAAGAAGGAAAAAATATGTGACAGAGAACATATGGTACTCACAAAACCTAAGATATTTACTATCTGGCCCTTCACAGGGAAAGTTTCCTGCCCTCCATTCTCTAAGCCCTTGCTAGGCTGTTTCAGGTCTTTTCCAGGCATGCACGACACAAGCCTTGGAGTTTTATTCACATCTTTAAAGAATCCTTTTTTCCAGCTCCCTCCTCTCCGTGACTTTCCCCGACACTCCCTACCTCTCCCAGGCACCCCCCCTTTTTTTTTTTTATTTTTGGTGTTTTCACTGGAAAGCCAGGGTTTTAGTCTGGCTGTGCTATCATGAGTTTCCTACCACTGGGAGAAGTGGCAAGACAAAGAAGAAAAAATATGAGGATTCCCCACCCTCTTCAATTACAGGAGCCACTCTGTGATCAGAGAGGAATTTTTTATCTCCGACTGGCAGGTGTATGCGGGACTGCTGGTACCACCCCTGGAATGTAGAATCACGGGGTGGGAGTGGGGGGACTGCCTCAGGGCAGGGACGGATAAAAGCAAAAGAAAATGAGTTGGGCTTTCCCCCCATGTTCTCTGTCCTGCAATATATCCTATTCCTGTTTCTCTGGTCAGAAAGACAGGGTTTTCTTAGAGCTTATCCTGTTTCCACCCTCTTTGCAGTTCCGGGGTTGGGGCTCTGCTAGCATTTAACCTGGATATGTGGAGGAAAACAAACAAACAGATCAGGAAACTCACTGCTTTTTCAATCTTTCTTTGAGTTTCATTCCCTCCCGGATTCACCTCCTGTGACTTACTTTTCAAAGTCCTCAGATAGTTGCTGTATATGTTCCATCCAAGCTTTGAGCTGTCATCAGTGGGAAAGGTGGGGGGGGGAGTGTGCTTCTATGGTTTTAGCTGAATCAAGAAGTCCTACAATTAGGTTTTGTAAACCCATCTTACTAAGCACTTATTAATTCTAACCAGTTGTTTATGAGTTTAAAAATTCTCTAAATGCAAAATAATTTCATCTGTGAATAATGGCAACTTACTTCTTCTAATCTTTATATCATATTCTTGCCTTACTGTAGGGGTTGGCAAACTTCTGCAAAGTCCAGATAGTACATATTTTAGGCTTCGCAGACCATATGGTTTCTGTTGGAACTACTCAGCTCTTCAGTCGTGGTGTGAAGGCAGCTATAGACAATACAAATGAATGGGCTTGGCTGTGTTCCAATAAAATTTTCTGTGCACACGCAGGTGGGCTGAAGCACTTCTGCAATGACAGAGTAAGGGCTTCTGAAAATATTCTCCTTCATAAAATCAATGAGAATGCTGGCAAAAAATTGTCAGAATCAACTTTTTCATGATTTGGGAAATTAACCAAAGGCTTACGACAATCTGAGGAGTATTTGCTTGTTTTTAATATGACTGAATCACGGTGAGAATGGCAAGCTTTATGAAGTTTTAACTTGCCTTATCCCCATTTCTCTTTGCATAGCTCTGCTGTAGGCTTAAAATGTGATAGCTTCACACCTATGGTGGCTATGAAAACCAGCAGCCCCGCAGCCACTAGAAGGGAAAAACCAGGTTTGGAGCTTCCAAAGCCCCATCCAGAGAATTGTCACTAGTTGTTTTGTCTTGCAGCTCCCTGAAAAGCTCCATTCTCAGGGATTGTCTTTATTTGACCCACTGCCTCAGAACTTGCTCTGTGTGAACAGCCTCAGCTCTAGGGCATTTGTCAAAAACAATCAGGTGCAATTGTTTAACACTGGGAATGAGATGTCCATAGGGGGATTAGAAAGGTTCCGACATATTCCTGGGATTCCAGAAGGCCACATGCATGTGCATAACTGTGCATGTGCTCAGGAAAGACCTGTGAGAGCCCAAACCTCTCACTTCTGGCTGACCTTGTGGCACTGCACAAGCAGGAAATGAAGATGAGGGCCTGCTAGAGCATTGAAGACAAACCCCAACACACACAGTCTTCAACAGAGGCTAAGAGACTTACTGGTTTAAGGGATTTAAGAAAATCTATCCAATCATTAGCTGACCAGTAAGCTAACTGAGGAGAAATTTCCATGACTAAACAATGGCGAAGAACACAGACTTGACAGAAGTAGTCCAGGAAAGTCGCTAATGAAACCAACAGCAATAGCAACACCAAATAGAAATAACAACAAACATTGGAAAGTGGGGACCTGACTCCCAGATCTACCACACTGTATGTGTTCTGTTTTCAACAAAAATTCATGAGCCATTCAAAGAAACAAGAAAGTATGGCCCATTCATAGGAAAGTATCCTTAGAGAAGCCCAAACACTGGACTTACTAGACAAAGACTTGAAATACACTACTATTAAAGTATGCAAAAAACTAAATGAAACTATGCCTAAAGGATTAAAGGAACAACACTAGTAACCAACTGAATCTAACAAATATATATAGAATACTCCATCCAGCAACACCAGAATGCATATTCTTCTCAAGTGCGCATAGAACATTCTGCAGTATTAGCCATGTGTTAGGTCATAAAACAAGACTTGATAAATGTTAAAATGTTGAAATCATGCAATGTATGCTCTCTGTTCTCAACAGAATGAAATTAGAAATCAGTAACAGATGGAAATTTGGGATATTTACAGGTATCTGGAAATTATGAACACACTCCTAAATAACCAGGGGATCAAAGAAGAAGTCACATGGAAATTAGAAAATACTTTCAGGTTAATGAAAACACAGTGTACCCCAACTTGCGGGATGCAGCCAAAGCTGTGCTTAGGGGGAAATTTATAGCTGTAAAAATTGCCTATATTAAAAAAGAATAAAGTTCTCAAACCAATAACCTAAATTTCTACTTTTGGAAACTTGTAAAAGAATAAACTAAACCCAAGGCAAGATGAACGAAAGAGATAATAAATATTAGGGTGGAAATAAATTACAGAACAGAAGCACAATATAGAAACAAAAAAATGAAAGTTGATTTTTTGAAATGATAACAACTTTGATAAACGTTTAGGGAGACTGAAAAAGAGAGAAGAGTCAAGTTATTAAAATCAGGAATCAAAATAGGGCAGTTAGAAGAAATAAAAAGGATTAATAAATCATATCAACAATTGTATCCTTCCTTCCCTCCCTTTCTCTCTCTCTTTTTCTCTATCATTCTCTTCCTCTTTTTCCCTGTCTCATCTGCCCAGCACTTGAATCCCTGAACTCCCCCCTTCTTTGCAGAATTCCAACTCTACAGTTCTGAGGGAAGCTGTGCCTACCTTCCACTAGAAAGATTAAATGAGCAGATATGTGATGTCTTCTGAATCCTGGTCTCCAACTCTGACGACCTCATGTGCATGGTCAGGCTTGATTAATGAGCCCTGCGTGGACAGTAGTGGCGGCTGCAGGAGGCAGTATTTTGGGTGGAGCAGTACCCTGAACAGTTTGTGGCTGTCATGCTGCCTGCTTGTTTTATCAGTATGGTTCTCCCACGTTCTTGCTGATTCTGAGTCCTTCAATATTCTCCCAAATAAATTCCTTTTCTGCTTTATCCAGCCAGCGAGAGTGGGTTTCAATTGCCAGTAGCTAAGAAACACAACTGATATACTATTTACCACTTAACATTATATCATGACATATTTCCATGCCATTAAATATTATTTAAAAATATTATTTTAATGGCCACATATTTCATCATATTTATATACTATAATTTATTGAGCCATGCCCTAGTGTTTGAATAGATTATAAATTTCTGTTAAATACTTAGAATGGATATTATTGTACTCACATTTTAGCTTTACTCGTGACCATCTCCTTAGGGCATCTTAGACGTGAGAGTACCAGGTTAATGGTATGAATATTTAAAAAGCTCTGTATCAGAAAGCCAACTTTTTCCAGAAATTTCATACTGATTTGTACCCTCATAGTTAACAATGTTCAATATCACTTCACTCATAAAAGTTGGGTATTATAATTTTAAACAATCTTTGATAATCTAATAGAGGAAAATCTCAATATGTTTTAATGAACATTTCCTTGATTACTAGTGAAGCTTAATACTTTTAAATATATTTATTGTATGTTCTAATTTCTTCTTTTGTACATTTCTTGTTGCCTGGTTTTCTATTGGTTTTGTTGTTTTGTAATTGCTTTTTGTATATTATAGGTGTTAGCCATTGGTCATATTTGTTGCAAATATGTTATCCTTGTTTGTAGTTTCCCAATACATTTAATCATTTTTTTCATGTAACGAGATTAACATTTTTAAGTATTGAATTTTACCTTATTCTTTGTTGTTTCTTTCACTGCTTTTATGTTTATAAAGTCTTTACTCATCCCAAGATCAACTATTATTCTACAATTTCTTCTAGTTTTTTCCTTTTTTACGTTTAATTCTTTAAATCCTCTGGAATTTATATTGAAGTGTGGTGTGAAGAAAAGAGCTAATTTGTTTCTTTCCAAATAGCTAAGCAAATGTCCCAGCATCATTTATTGAGTGATCTGTTCTTTCCCCACAGATCTGCAATGCCACCTCGGTAAGCCGAGAGACGCGGTGATCACCATGACAACGGAACTGCGTTAAAAGCATTTGTTCTCACAAAGTGGAGGCCTGGTGTCCAGCAGGGCTCAGTCTGGCCTCACTAAACATCTTCCCTAGTTAAGATGTACCTTTTAGTTTTCTTTCTTTAAAAATGTCTCCCTTTAAAACCATAATACAGAAGGAAAATTAAAGCCAGCATCCTTCATGCCCAGTCTGTTCTGAGCCGGACCTGCCAGGTGCTTGGAGCTTGGAGGGAGGTGGGCTGCAAAGTGAGAAAGGGGACGGCAATGGCTCCTGTTACTCCCCGAGGAACTGGGGGGACGTCACCAAGGTCCTTGAATAGCTGGAGGGCGGTGGTGGGATGGTCACGTTCAAGAATGCAGCTCTAACACTGCACAACAAAGCGAGACCGCACTCTGGGCCCAGCGAGAGCCCAGCTCAGGGCCCTCAGCAGCCCTGCCCCTCCTGAGATGGCAGCTTCTGCCACCAATGAGCAGCAAAGCCCACAGTTCCTGCGCGCCGCGGCTTCTGGGCTCAGGTCCCAAGAGCCCTCCCTCCTTACCAGGTGTCTGTGTCCAGCCTGGGGGATGAGGCCTCAGCCTGCTCTCAGCTCCCAGGAAGGAGGAGGAGCCCTGCCTCGGGCACGTCCCAGGGAACCCGAGCACTGGGGGGAGACAGTGATGACGTCTGGTGACCATTCTGAGAGCCAGGCGACTACAAATCCACCTGCTGCCAGGGCACAGCCAGCAAGTGGCCGTGGCGGGAGCGGCGAGACCAGAGACAGAAGCACAGGCCGCAGCAGGAGGAGGGATGGACACGGGGCAGAGCTGGGGGGCTCAGGTCTGGCATGGGTCCCTTGGCACCCGCACTTGCTTCGGCCCCCATCAGCAGGGCCCTCAAGAGCCCCGGAGCCCTGCAATAAGCCCTTGGGGTAGATTTCTGCTGCTTACGACCAAAGGGGCCCACATCCCCATCAGCACAAGGGGCCTGGTGGTGGAGTCTGTGGCCTTCTGTTCTGCATCGGTAGGAATGCTGTTGCCTCTGGGTCTCCAGCCTGAAGAGCAGAAGACCATCCTGAAGGGTCCACCCACGCTCCCTCCATCTCTCTGAGGACTCAGGCACCCGGGTCTGCTACAGCCCTGGTCCAGGCATCTCTCTGCTCCCGCCCAGCTGCTGGAAGAAGACAGTCTGAGGGGCTGGTCAGTGAAGGACCAGCACCCGCCTCCCTCCTCATAGGCCTACCCACCCACCTCCCAGACTCCTTGCAACCTGACCCCACTCTCCATTCCCACCA
>JAQQAC010016418.1:0-20439 GCA_029783875.1 Phataginus tricuspis | reverse complement strand
GTGAAAAATTTGCTTGAGGCTTTTAGTAATAACATGGAGAAAAAAACCTCAATGCTCACAAGTTAGAAATTACACTTAAAAGTAGTATAAATGATAGCATCTGTTCTAGTTTTTAACCTAAAAATGATTAATTTTCTCATATAAAAAGCTAGTGATTTAAGCTATTTTGATTAAGTAAAAATGATAGAAAAATAAAGTACCTTGCCTTCTACCAACAAATTCTGATTTTAATTGACGATGTTTTGGGACCTAGAGAGATGATTTCCTGGGAACAGCCTCAAAATGAAATTTTCTGATTGTCCAGGCTAGATTACTAGATATTATTGTATTTTAACCACCTCTTACCCAATCCAAGCACATAGCTACCTATCACTCACTGGCCACTCCATTATTACTAAGACAATTAAAAGCAAGCGTATTAAAAAAACAGTTAAAATGAAAGAACTAAAATATAGAAAATAAACGGATAGAAAAAGACGTACCAGGCAAATACTAAAAAAACCAAAAAAGTTTGTGTAGCAAATTAATTATCAAAAGCATTCTTTGAGTAGCATTATCAAGGACATTTGTGGGGCATCTTATTGCATCCCAAAGAAAAATCTAGGAAAATATTAAATCATGAACATGTATGTAACTAATTGCATGGTCTGGAAAAATTTGAACCAATAATAATTAAATGGTAAAACTGACAAATCTGTAATGGTGGGAATTTCTTTTAATAGCAATCCGTCCCCGATTAAGCAAATTAGCAACAATGATGCATTGTGGGCGTAGATATATGTGCTTACTGTATTTTATTTGCATATATGTTTATATGTTGCATTTATATATGTACATAAAATCCTTCAACCAAAACAAGAGAAATACACATTCTTCTCAAAAAATGTTGGACATTCATAAAATTAATCGTAAAGCCCCCGAATAAATTTCAATAAATGTCTATGTACACATTTCTAAATGATATTTAGTCTTTCTAATTTTTGAGCTTTATATAAATGTTCAAAATGTTTATGTAAATTAATCATGTGCTTTCTTTTATGTTTTGCTTTTGTATAGTTGTGGTATATTATCTAGAATTTAACTGGGTAAAAATATACCATATTCTGGGCTGTTTATACTCTGTACCCTGATTCCCAACACCAAGCTACCCCCATGAGGACATCTGGGCCCAACAGCTTGGGAGGAAGAATGATTATTTATTAATTTAAAAAATATTTCCAGTTTATTCCCTAGTTGTTACTTTTTTCAATGATGTCAATTAAAATATTTTATAATTATTTAGCTTACTTTTAATATCATGTATTTTCCTAAAATATTATGTTACTGTACCTTTTTTCTTATTCCTGCTTTTTCACTTATTCCTACCACATATGCTTTTTTTCCCCTCTTGACTAACTTTGCTTTCTCAGGGGTCTATCTTTTTGGATCTGTTTACCATTAAGCTTTTACAAATATTAACCAATTCAAATCTTAATGTCACTTATTCCTTCCACCAGCTTTTCTTAGGTTTATATTATTTGTTCTTCTTTCTAATTCTACAATAAAGTGCTCAATTAAAAGAAATACACGGTATAATTTATTCTGATAATTATGTTTCCAGTATGGTGATACTACAAACAATGCCACCATGTACATTTTTGTAAATGTGTGGAGGTGCGTGGGCACACATTTCATTCATACATCCCATCAGCAGGATGAGTTCTCCTTGTTCCGTGATCTCACCACACTTGATATTGTCCAAGTTCTCAATTCTAGGTAATCTGGGTGGTTTATAGTGATGTCTTATGGAGGTGTTAATTTGCTTTTCCTTCATTGATAACCACCTTATATATGTTTATTGTTCACTTGAATTTCTTCTCTTGTGGGATATCTGTTTAAGTCTTTCTACTGAGTTATCTTCTTTATAAATTGATTTCTAAGAGTTCTTAATACTTTGGGCACCAGTTCTCTGTCACTTATTTGTGCTACATATAATTTTCCACTTCTTGGCTTTTCTTTTTGGTATATTTTGATCTACAAAACCATTAATATTAGGGTAACTCAGTTTATCAGTCTTTTCCTTTTTGTGTAGTGCATGGTATTTCTTAAGAAGTTCTTCCCTACTGTGAGGTTGCATTGGTATCGTCACACACTACCTTCTGAAGGGTTTATGGTCATGCCTCTCACAGGCCCATCAGAAATGCGTTCTACGCATGGTGAGATGGAGGCTCGTGGCACAATCCTGTGAAGCAAGCCTGGCCTTGTCCCTCTCTTCCGAGTGCTGGGCTCTTCGTGGCCCTTTGTGCTTAAATATAAAATCTTAAATGTCATGTTTTACAAAAATACTTTTGGGATTTTGATTGGGATAACCTTGAATCTCAATTTAAGGAGAAATTGACATCTATTAACAGGTTATGTCTTTCCATTCATTTCGGTCTTCTTTAATTGCCTCTAAATAAATTTATATTATTGTTTTCATAGAAATCTTGTAAATATTTGTTAGTTTTAGCCTTAGTGCTGCTCAGTTTTTAATACTTTAATAAGTGGCCTCTTTCTTAATTGGATTGTCCAATTGTTTGTTGCTGGTATATGTAAGTATAATGGTTTTTTATGTATTGTATTTTAAATTCAGAGACCTTGCTAAACCCTCTTATTAATTAAAATAGTTAACTCATAACTCTTTGGGATTTTTTATGTAGACAGTCATATCTGTAAACAAGGATAGCTTTGTCTCTCCTTCCCAGTCTCTTTCCCACTCCTTTTTTCCCCTTGCTGCCTTATGTCAGGTAGAACATCCAGTGAGATCACAGGCTTCCTTGTCTTCCTGAGCTTAAAGGGAAAGCTTTCACATTTTCCTTGTTAAGTATGATTTTTACTCAAGGTTTTGAGTAAGTGCATTTTATTCAATTAATATTTCCCCCCACAATTTTTAGTTTGCTAAATAGATAATGAATTTTATCAAACACTTCTTGGCATCTAATGAGATTCTCTTTTAGTCTGTTTGTGTGCATTATTATATTAATTTATTTAACTGTCAACTAACCTTTCATTCCTGAAATAAACCCATCTTGATCATGATGAATATATTGCAGGAATCTGTTTACTCAGATTCTATTTAGGACTTTTGCACCTATGTTCCTAAGTGAGATTGGCCCATTATTTTCCTTTCTCATAGTGTCTTTATTTGAGACTTCTTTAATAAAGTTTATATTATAGAAGATGTTGGAAAATACTCTTTCTCTTGTGTGGGAAAATTTGTCTAAGCTTGGATGTACTTCTTCCTTGAATGTTTGGTAAAATTTTCTGGGCCTAGGTTTTCTTTGTTTAAAGAGTTTTGACTAGCACTTGAGTTTCCTTGATGGTTATAGATATACTCAGTGTTCTGTTTTTTCTTTTGTCAATTATGCTGTTGTTTTTCTAAGAATTTACTTATTTCACCTGAATTTAAAAATATATTGGCTTAAAGTTGTTACACTATACTTACTAAATTATTTTTTTACATGTGCAGCATCTGTAGTGATGACTGCTTTATCTTTTCTGGTATTAGTGTGACTTTGATCGCTCGTCTTTCCCATTTTCACCAGAAGTTTATCAATTTTGACTTTTCAAAAAGCCAACTTTTACTTTTGTTCCTCTCTATTTCATCAATCCTGGCATTATTTTTATTATTTTCTTTCTTCTACTTTCTTTGCTGTGCTCTTTTTCTAACTTCCAGAGAAGTTAGGTGCTTAGTTCATTTAATTTTCCAGCCTCCTATCTTTTCTTAGGTATTTATTTAAGCCTATAAATCTCCATTTTACTATTGCTTACCAACACCTCATCTCACAGGTTTGAGAACATACAATATTCACTCTCATTTAAAGTATTTCCTAATTTCCATTTTTACCTCTTTCTAGTTAAAGTTTTATTGAGAATGCATTTTTAATTTTACAAGATTGGGGATTTTTCTAGTTATCTTTTAAAAGTAATTTATAACTTTATTTTATGGTCAGAGAACCTGCTTTCTATCCTCTTACACTTGTTAAAACTTGTTTTATGGCCACAGTTTTATAGTCAATTTGTGAAATTTATGAAGTACTTGAAAAAAATTCTATTCCGCAGTTTGGGAGTACAGAAGTTCAATATATGTCCACTAGGTCAATTTTTAGATTGTATTGCTCAAATATTCTATGTTGTTTTTCAACTACTTGATTAGTTAGTAGAGTCCTGATTTATGTGTGATTTCTCTTGGTCCTTGTTAGTCTCAAAAATGTGTCTTAAGGTGATAAGTGATAGGATGTAACAATGTTAAAGTTTAGAACCACTCTTGTTAAAGTCTGAAATGATGGTATAATTTCTACTAAGTCAACATTCAACATTTTACTGGAGATCACATCTAATTATATAAGACTGCCATTCCTGCCCAGCTACAAAAAGAATAAGAGCTGTGACTACTGGAAAAGAAGAGGTAATAATTTTTCTATTTTTTTCAGAAAATATTACCTATATGAAAAACTTTAGAATCAATGGTCAAGGTAGCAAACTAATAGGAAATAAGTATAAGGTTTGAAAAGAGATATGAGATCAGTAAACAGTAAAAATTAATAGAAAAAATGCCATTTACAAATCACTCAAAAATTATAAAATTCCTAAGAATATATCTAAAGAAACATACATTATCACTATGGGTAAAATTCCGAAACTTTCTAAATACATATAAGATCTGAATAAATGGAGGAATATGCCAATTAATTGATGGGAATGCCCAATTATGGGAGCTATGTCCACCCCTAAATTTATTTTAATTTCATGCAATTTCAATTCAGATCAATAGGATTTTTATGGAACTTGACAAATTTATTCTAAAATGAATACTGATGTTTAGCTCTACTAATTCTAAAGATGAATAAAGACATGGGGACTTGCCTTACCAATTACCAATACTAAGTATAAAGCTACAATAATTAAAACTGTAGTTTTGGCAAACAAATGGGCAAATCAGTGGACTTAAATGGAGAGCCTAGAAAGAGACCCATGCTTATATTTGAACTTGGCATATAAGAGTGGAGTATTCCAACTCAGTGAAAAAATGAGTGAAGTATATAACTAGTAATTTACAAAACTAAAACCCACAAAAGGCCATTAGATCTATGAAAAAGCATGTTACCAGGAAACAGACAACACAGTATTAATATAAAAGGAGATGAATTATTTTGCCAATCAAATCACCAACAACTACAATTTTGACATCAAGTGCATCTAGGGGTGTGGAGAAAGAAACTCCTTCTTGGCTAGTGAGTGTGTTAATTAGGAAAATCGCTAGGTAAAGCAATTTGACATTACATAACAATAAACAAAATGTATATATAGGTATATATAAATAAATCCGGAATCTGTTAATGTTGAATTTAAAAATTGCAAAAGTGTTAGCATATTTGGTATAAAATCATTTATATAAAATAAAAATAGATGCACAAAAAAATACTCTGTATTAGTATATAATGCACATGCACATGCCAAGGCATCCTCAGAAAATGCACTAAACCCATGATGCTAGGGAGGAGAAAGGAATTAGGATTTGGGGTTTGAATCTGAAAGGGACTTCTTCACTTGAAGTATTTATTTCTTCTATTTAAAAGTACTTGCTGCAGGCACAAGACCCTTCAGGATATCTATTCTCACTAGTTCTCTTCAGCATTGCACTGGAGCTTCTAGTCAGGGCTGTTAGGCAACAAAAAGAAATAAAAGGCATCCAAATTAGGAAGGATAAAACTATATTGATACATGAAATGATTTTATGTAGAGAAAATCTTAAGGTACCACTAAAAATCTACTAGACCAGATAAAAAATTTCAGTAAGGTTGCAGGATTCAAGGCCATTATTCAAAAATCAATTGCTTTCTACACACAACGAAAATTCTGCAAAATTAAATCCATTCACAATAGCATCAAAAAGAATAAATGTTTAGGAATAAAAAAAGTACAACACTTCTACTCTGGAAATTACAAAACATTGTTAAAGAAGAGCTAAATAAATGGAAAATAACTCCATATTCATGGATCAGAAGACAATATTGATAAGATGGCAATACTCATCAAATTGATGAATGGATTCAGTGTAAATCTCTATTTTTCCTCTGATTCCCCACCCTCAACCTCCAGAAATTAAAAGCTGATCTTAAAATTGATATGTAAACATAAAGGACTCAGAATAACTGTAACAGTCTTGAAAAATAATTTTAAAATGTGGATGACTCACACTTCTTCATTTCAAAACTTTAATATACAAAACTATACAAAGCTATAATAAGACACTGGTATAAGGATAGCTATGTAGTTCAATGGAATAGAACTGAGAGTCTGAAATAAACCCTTATATTTGTGGTCAATTGATTCTAACAAAGGTTTCAAGAAAACAGTGAAAGAATTGCCTTTTCAACAAATGTTGCTGGAACGATGGGTGTCTATCTACAGAAGAATTAATTTGGATCTCTACCTCATGCCATACATAAAAATGAAGCCAAAATTGGTTATAGACCCAAATGTAAGCTCAAACGAGAAAACTATTAGAAGAAAATACAGGAATATATCTACATGATCCTGAGCTAGGCTATAATTTCTTAGATAAAACACCAAGAGCACAAGCTTGAAGCCAGACCTTAGGTGTCCAGCATCTAATCAATTTTGCACCTGTGCAAAAGGTTCCTGGAGAGGGTGGTGAGAGATTAGGCTTTCAGAGGCAATAGTGTCATAAGTTCTAGTTGGTAGTGTCCCTTGCTCAAGGTCTTTGGTGCCTGTGACCATGGATTAATACATATTGTTGAATAATTTGGATATTGCTTCTGGATGTAGTCTCCAAACCCTATTCCTCCATCCTCTTGGAGATTCTGGGAGCTACTTTATAATCTCTAATGAAGCTTCCAAAGATGCTTCTAGTGGATATGCTCACTGACACAAGGGCATAAAGTAGGAAAGAAGAGAGATGGGTGAAATCAAGGGGTCTAACCTAATATTGAGGGAAAGGGAATCCCCAGGATTATGGTTAACAAACCACAGGATGCAGGCTCTGCAACAGTCTAAAGACTAGCCAATCCAGGTTTAAGAAAGCATATGGAAAGCTCCAGGCAGAATATTTTTAAAAGAGAAATCTGATTTAGCACCTGGTGTGGTTTATGTAGTTAGAAGAGGTGCACACTAGTGGAAATGAATTTGGAAATGTGTTAATGTGTATTAAGCCAAGCAAATGACATAAGAAAATTAACTATAGGATAGATAATATTTTGTACATGCAAGGCAGTATAATCATAGCACTATACATGACTCGGCTGAAACTAATTTGACAAGGTAAAAATTCAGACTTGATTTAACCAAAATGTTTTTGTGTCTGTATGACAGGCTGTGGCAGGGGAAGTCTCTGTGTAAGGATGAAACATAAGAGAACTTAACCCATGCCTTTTGTGGTATGAATGTCCACAATATCTAAAATGGAAAAGTCTACAAATACTAGAAAACGAAAGAAACAGCTAAAATGTGTAAGAGTGATTTAGGAATGGGAATGAGGGAGACGGTGTATTGGTCAGGATTCTTTAGTTGCATACTATAGAATTCACTGCTTTAAGGCAAAGAAGTGTTTTTTTAAGCATTAAAGTAATTTACAGAATCTCTAGAAGAATCCAAGAATGAGGCTTACGTGCTTCTCATGCATTGTGGTCAAAATATATTGACAATTCAAAGAAGCATATATTAGATGCTGCCTCAGAACTCAATGGCGTGGCTGTGTCTGGGCGATAAGGGGCCCAAGAAGGCTTCTGGCTCCTGCCGCTCTGGACTCCAGATCCCGCTGTATCTGCTAAGTGTCCATGAAACAGAGGAAAGCAGAGAAGACTAATGAGGTTAATATTACCACGCCTAACTTAGTCTGTATCACAATGAAGTCGTAATGTGATATTTAAGTTGCTAATTTAAAGGACATGTCCTCCCAGCAAGTAAAAATAAAGGTCAAGTTCAAATCTTTGTCATGATTTAATCTGTGCTCTTCCAACTATGTCACAATTTAGTCTCTGCTGTTCATGCCTGACACTTCCTGCCATCAGTCTTTTTCTATATATCTACATTCCTGGATGTTCCTAAATAGGAAATCTATACCAAATATTGGACTTTGAGGCACAAAGTATAAGGAAAAGTCACCTTTGTATCTTAACTTTTCCATGTAGTTTATCAAGAAGGGAATGTGAAGCTTGTGAGGCAGAAACATGAAACTATCTTGGAGAGAGAAGCAAGCACATCTCAAAGGAATTGATTACTTTAGATAAATGCCCATTATAGGTGAAAGGAACATTCTGGAGAGCTCCCACCTCAGCAATTTGTATTAAGCACCAAATAAACGGCCCAGGCAAGTAGTACTCATGAGATGTGGAAGACAGAATCCTCACCAAGGTCTAGGATTGGTATGGAAGGGTCCCTCAAGTAAGACCTATGTTGGGAAGGCAGGGGTTATAATTTAGAAAAGAGAAGTGAGGGAGAGAGAACATCTAGGCAGAGACAATGGCTAGAAGTATTTGCAGCCAAGGGTTTATGGAAGGAGCTACTGAGAGATATATTTGGGAAAACAAAGAGAAAAAGGTGGTGACAAAATCATTTAATTTGCTCCCTCCAAACTCCACTGAAGTGACAGTACTAGGATTTTTGTTTTCAGAAATAAGTTACAAAGAGCATATGGCAAAGAAAATAAGATAGCAGTAAATTTTGAAAACATATGGGTAAGTAGAAACTGATTTATCAAACCCTAGAAAGTTGAATCTTAAACTGGCAGTGAGGAAGGCTAAGAAGGAACACAACTGTGCCCACAGAATCCAAAAGGCTCAGGATTTCATGACACTAGCTGCCTCTGGATGTGGCCATTAAGATGAGGCTAAGGAAGATTCGTTGCAAGTCTAAGAAGCAGGTGGAGCCTCAGACTCTCTCGCATTCTCTGGTAGCAGGATAAACTGCTCCTCTCTCATCTTGATGGAAAACCAAGTTTCATTTCCTAGAGCAACGGAAAAAGGTAGTCTCTGAACTGAGAATTTCCAGGAACCATTGACAGTGTAGTTGTCATTGGGAAAACAAATGGATTTGGTGAGCTTCACAAGTTGGATATTGGAATTTTCAGGATCTTTTGCCATGTGGTGGGGAAGCCAGGCCTGTCCCTTCCAGGAGGAAGATTGGAAGACCCTTCACTGTTGCATGTGACCAGCTCCTGGAGATGCCAGTGTCAGAGTGTCGCCCAGGAAACAGTCCAGCCAGATCACCATTCAGGGAAGCATAATCACCAAAGCTATCCACACACCCAGTTTTGAATCAATGACTTGTTGGAAATTAAAATTTTGATAGGGGAAATGAAAAAGACAGAATTGAAGGAGTTTGGGGAGGTAAAGATGAGTGGATTTTCCAAAAGAGAGAGTGTAATAATAAAGGGATAGAAAAGTGGGAGAAGAAAAGATACAAAAATTAAGGTCCGATCCATGAGGCCCAATATCCAAATAAAAGGAGTTACTGTGCATAGGAAAAATGTAGAGGCCATCACCAAACAAGTAACTTAAAAAATGTCTGAAAACCAAAGCACTTTAAATATTTGATAGAGAGGCCTGTGGACCAGTTTCATCTTCCTTATTCCTCACACCATACACACAAGACAATAAAACAAATTAATAAAATAAACCAATTAGAATGAAAGGTATAATTAAAATCAGAATGAAAGGTAAAATTAATGTATAAAAGGTAAAAACTATGAGGTAATATAGATAAATATTTACTTCCCTGTCCAGAGGCAGATAAGCCTGTAGACAGGGAAGTAATTTACTGAATATAAAAGACATGAAAGACATCACAAAGGAAAAGATAAACAGCACCATAAGACTTTGAAATGTATGTCAAAAAATTTTTAATGAAATAGAATTAAAGTTATAAAGTAAATGGCAAACTGGGAAAAACCTATGAGCATATATAATGGCTTATTTTAATATGTAAAATATTCATGTGAGCAATATTTTAATTATTAATTCTGTAAAATAATATGTGAAATATGCATATAAGTAATATGTAAAATGTTAGTATAAGTAGATGAGAAGAAAGCACAAGAACCCTATTAGAGAAAAATGGGTAAAAGATATGAATCAATACATATGATGAAATCCAATGGCTGATATTCGTGAAAGAAAAATAGCATCCTTTGCGGTAATCCAAGAAAGGTAAATTAAAATTGAGCTACATTTTTTCACTTGCCAAATTAGCAAAGCTTTTTTTTCCCCCTAAATGAAGTTACTCAGTGGTGAGACTATGAAATGACATATTATTTCTGAAAGTTTCGGCAATATGTGCTAGGATCTTAAAATATTTAAATACTACAATTCAGTAATTCCATTCCTAATAACTAGTCTATGGGATTTCATTCGTTCAACCAATATTTTACTGTATATACTGTTTTAGGTACTGAAATATAGGATAAATATAAGTGATTAGTAATAGTCGTGGAAAAGTAAAAACAAAATGTCCAATAAGAGGGGGAAATTGAGCCATTTATCTTTATAAAATAGAATTTATTCAGCCATCAACTATTATGGCTATAAATTATTTTCAATCAATGGTTAAGTAGACTTTCTTTCTTGAGAAGGAAGTTTTTGTTGAACACAATTTAGATGTTGTCAGCAGAAACAGTGGCCAAAGCCTGAGGCATTTTGTCCAACAATCCCTGTTTCAGATAATAGAGTTGAAATGCGTATGCAGCATGAAAGACGAAAAGGCTTTCCTGCTCTCTTGAAACTGGTGTGCAATCTGGACACTGGCGGCAGCGAAAGGGACTTTTAAATTTATTCATTACACTCCTCACCTTCTCTAGCTGAAAACACCCCCCACACACACATACAACCCCCCCACACAAACATACAACCCCCCACCCACCCACACATATACACAAGGAAAGGTCAGAAGAATTATTTTTAAAAGACACAAAGGAAAGACTTCATAATTTCCAGAGATCCATTAAGTTTAAGAGACCAGGTATTGTTTTTTAATCATTCTGATAAGACAATACCTTTCCTCCATTGTAAGAACTGTCAGGTTTCCTTAGATAAAGAATTTGTGTGTTACTGTGGATACCATGGATAAGGATATAATGTGTATCTGAAATTAGCGTGTATTGATTTATTCTAGACCAGAACTTGTAGCCCAGCGTGAAAGAAGCTGTCTCATGGTTACAGCAGGCAGCTGAGATCATAGAGAAGTGGCACATGTTGCTGGAATGCTGAAGGGTTACTGTCTTTGTACCCGGCACATTCTGAGCAGTTTTGTTTTGAGTGCAGAGTTATTATCATTATATGTAATATATATTTATATATATTATATATACTAGTTATTATATATATATTTATATTATAACATAAAATATGATTACCATTTATTGCTCAATAGCTGAAGACTAATGTATATATATATACACATATAATAGATATGCCCTGCCTCATTCTTCCTAGAATCCTTAGAAATGCACAAAGAAAATAATTTAGTTGATAAAACAGATACAAAGTGCTCAACTCAAAGATTATTTCAATTGTTTATTCAATATTTCAATTAAAAATGAGGTCTTGTGTAATATTCATAGTCAGCATTTATAAGTTCTTAAGGGAAAGCCCTTAGCATGGTATTTAAGTTTTGATATTTAGCTCTCCTTCTAAATTGTTTACTCTTCCCATTTCTTTAGAGCAAGTTTTCTAATAGAATAGAAAATTTGATGGTGTGTTCCCAAGAAATATTTAAAGAATTCATAAAATATCATTATAGAAGAATTTTAAGATTGTAAAATGAGGATGAGTAGGGAGCCTACGACATGATTCTATCACAAGGTGATCCCAGCAGAGAGAAGCCAAGGTCTGGCTTGGGTGGTGACAGCTAAGTAGGAGAGGAAAGCAAACTGGGTCCTTGCGGCCTCATACAAGGAAGGTGAGGAGAGCACAGAAGCCGCCCTGTGCTGTGTAAGTGTTCTTGTGGTCGCACAGTAGACAATCATGGGATCCCCTGACAGTCACCGCCTATAGGCTGGGCAGGGAGATGGAATAGTTGATGAAGGTGAGTAGGATAACTGTTTTACCATTTGTAGAAATAAAGACATCTAAAGGAGGAAATTACTTTCAGAAGAAAGATTATCAATTTGTACTAAACAAGTTAGTTTCATGGTCTTAGTGGACCTACCTAAGGTAAAGAAGGAAAGCAGAAGCTAGGAGAAAGTCAGAATTAAGGAAAGCTATAACCATAAATAATACTTGTAAGGAGAGAAAGTGCAGTACTAAAGAAAGCTATCAACATAAATAGGAAATTTAAAGGCAGAAAGAAAAAGATTTCAGAAGAGAGATGTTCCTTGAGCTTCGGGATAAGTTTGCGTCTGTGTGTGGCAGGGAAAGGATGTGGAGCTAAGGAGGAGGAAGAAGAACCAGGAACTTAAGAGCAGCATCAGTGAGGTCAGAGACCTTTCAGGGGCGAGAAGGAGTCTGTGAGCCACGGATGTGCAGAGATAAAGCATAACCCCTGGAGCAGCATTTGGGAGGAGGCAGCTTGATGATTTGTAGCCGTCCGTTTCAGCGGAGAAGTGGGGGCAGAACCAGAAGGAGGGAGAGGGGAGGAAATGCATTCGCGGATGCAAACTATTTTCATGTATGTTTTCAACATGTTTACTACTGAAATGAAGGTAAGAGGGAAGATGGTAGCTTAAATCAGGAAAGACACTGATAACTGATGATTTAAGAGAGACAAAGATGACTGTGATATTTAATTGACTGTGTCCTGGATTAAGGGGGAGGTGTTGACTTAAGGAATTTAACAGAAGAGCTGGCCATGGAGAGGAGCATCCCTTCTTCCCTTAAGACAAGAGAGCAGGAACAAAGATGGGGCATAACCACGAGGAGAGAGGCTGCAGTGTGTGCCAGATGGCTTCACTTCATTATTTCTTTAATAACAATTGTTAGAGTGCACTCTACATAAAGAACCAAAATCCTTTGGAAAAAACAATGGTGGACAAGACAGACCATGCTCTCGGAAACACTTCCATGCGGGAGATTCAGACAAGTACAGAAAAAGTTCTAGAGATGGGGAGCACAAGCTGTTGAATGAAATATACATTTTTCTACATTTCGTTTTTCTACTCCACTGATTGGGGGTGACAATAGTGCCCACTTCATAAACTAGCTGTGAAGTTTCAATGAGATATTATGTAGAAAGTGCTTAATAAAGTGCCTGGCAAAGTGAAGTGCTAAGTAAAGGTGACTCTGGCTGTTCATATTGTATAAGGTATACAGTATAAGGGCCAAACAAGGATGACAAGAGGTGGAAGAAGAGATGGTGCTTTGTTGGGCCAGTAAGGGAAGATATGGGATCAAGTTGATGTACTTGAGAAAGGATAGAACTTAAGGACAAGGATGGAAGGGAAATCTGGGAGAAATAATGGTGGAGGAGGAGGGCAGTTTAAAGTTGAATAGCGTAAAGTATAAGGGAAAATGTGAAGACATCATAAGATAGTTAAAAAATGTCCCAAGTTAAAAAATCTGTTTCAAGCATCCCATTCTCTTTCTAGCTTACATTTCCCAGGGTTCTAACAGAATTATTTGACCTAATGGAGAAATTCAGCCCACAAATCAAATGCTCTTTCATTCTCCATCTCTACCCTCATGTTCTCATTTCCTTTGGACTCAGGGTAAATTTAATTATCCGTGCTTCTAATCACTCTTTTGTCCCTCGATCCAGTCATTAGCACCCTTGTTCCTCTGTCCCTGGAATATACTGGCCTGGTAAAACCCTAACCCTGCTGGAAGCTTACTATTTAAATGCTCCTTCTCCATGGGGAATAATTCTCTCATTGGTCCCTGTGGAGTTGCCAACAGTTGTGTAAAGTATGGGGACAAATACCACAAAGTTACATAGTATGAGTTAAGGGCTTGATACACGTGTAAGAGTGCGTCAAAGCAAGGCACACAGTCTTCCCGTTTCTTCAGAGTCCCACAGAGAGGCATCCCTTTTCCCTTTTTCGGGAGGGATCCTGGACGTGTCTTGGGTTTTGCTCTAAGGGAGGGGCCCCATTCCCCCATTGCTCTCCTTTCATATAGGGCTTTGATGACAGCGACTTTATCAGGAGAGGGACACACAGACTTCCTGGGGAATCAAGCAGCCTAGAAGTCATGCCCACCATACACAGGAGTTGTATGGGAAGGCCAGCAGCCCTCTGCTCTAGGAGGCAGCTGGGGACCCCAAGTTCCTTTGGAGAGTACAGTCCTCCAGCCGTGGGAATGAAGTCACTGTTTCCATAGGAATCTGAGCTTGAGCATTGCCCATCCAGCTCGGGGAATATCTAGGGTCATTGTTGCACAACACTGCTCCTTAATAACAACCTACCCCCCAACTCTGAGTGCTCATTAGGTATATCTGGAATAGGAAGATGGAGATGTTGTTCCTTAGGGTCTAAATAAATTGCATTTTTCATGCTCCCTAAGAATGAGCCAGATTGGCATCAACTCCCCCCGCCATTTATTACGAAAAGTCCTACAAAGCCCTGGAGATAGTTTCACCAGCTGTGACCCTCCATCCATCCTCTGATGTTCAAGATGGAAGAGGAGAAGAGTGTGTTGATCCTCCTTATCCCACTTTTTTCAGATTCTTTGGTGCATGAGGCTCCAGCTAAGGCAGAGGTCACTTACTGCTCATTTCAAGGGTCCCTGCCATTAGTATTCGTGTCTGCAGCAAACATTGGTTTGACACACTCTTACAAAGCCACCAGCAGGGGCCACAGAGAGCAAGTCCTTCCTTTGCTACTTTTGCCCCAAACCCTAGACTCAAAGGAAGAAGGGATTATACTTAGTCAAACTGGCAATGCCCCTGGGGGCTGTAGTAGTAGAGGAATGGGCCCCAGCCCTAGTTTCCTTTTATCTGAATGGACCTCCAATAAGGAAAGACAGATGCTTGGGGACCACAGGAGGTTTAGGTGGTGTTATTGTTTTGCGCTGTGGTAGGCAAGCTGATCTTTGAAGTCTTATTGGAGAGACTGCAGGGTGAGGAAGGTTTAAATGCCTGGACCTCTAAAGGGAATGGGGTTACCTCCTCCCGGGAGTGCCCCCTCACCCCATTTCCTCGGCCTGACTTTCATCTCCCCATGGCTCTGTGCAGACCCCAATACCAATGGTGTTTTGTGCCCCGAAAACTGTGCTATCTTTACTCTACTACTTTCCCTCCCATCCTGGCAGCTTTCCCAGGGAAATCTTTCCATTCCTAACAAGGCCCTGAAATTTGTATCATCTTCAGAGCCCAAAAACCTGGATCTGCTCTTGGTTTCTGACAAATTTTCAGAAAAATTGTCCAGAACCAGTAACTCACAAATTCCCAATAATTTTGTAAGTTGATTCCAAGTGTATTCAAATTCTCTAGGAAGTCTCCTCTGATTTCATACACCAATGTATGATATGAGTAAGCATGCTTCTCCTCTTAACAGGTGTGTCTCATTCCTTTGGGGCTGCTTTCCGGGACAAAGGAAAGGCTTGCTCTCTGTGACCCTTGCTAGTGGCTCTTCTAAGACTGTATCAAACCAATGCTTGCTGCAGACCTGAGCTCTAGTCTCTATAAATCTGTCTGTGGAAGGATGCCATTTATTTGAGCTTACAAGTTTTTTTAATATGATTTCAGATTTCCTGAGGGTTGGCAGTCCTGTTTTCCTTTTCTATTTTCTTATAAGAAATTCAGAGAAAAAAATTCAGGCAAAACACCAATGTTTTGTTGGCTGGTAACACTGAAAAGGATGCCATTTACTAGAACAAGGAAGGGTAGTTCAATTGGAAGAGCTGGTTGGATAGCTCATTGGATTCAGTTGTGATTAGGCTAGGGATGATGGAATTGGGGTGGCAATGATTTGATTAGAATTTTGAAGAGACTTATAAATCCTGATCAGCAGTATGTTTCATTTGGATAGGTTTTCTTGAGAAGAGAGTATATGTTTTCTTGAGAGGAAATAATCTCTAATTTTATCCTAAACAATTAACAGAGGAGACCTCACTGAAAAGATCATATTTGAGCTCAGCCTTGAAGGGGTAAGAGAACTGCCTATGTGCAAAGAGCCCCAGGTAGGAGGAGTAGTGCAGGCTTCTCTGAGACCCAGCCAGGAATGTGAGACAGCCAGGGGAAGGGGTGATGGTGGACCAGGTCATGTAGGGACTTCTAGGGCATTTGGAGAATTCTCAATAGGATGGAGTAAGCATGTCCAAAGTTTAAGGTAAAAACAGAGTATTTTTATAACTAGGGAATAACTAGGGAACTAGGCGAAAGGACGACTTGAGTTCAGGCTAAAGAGAGAGTTTGCTGATGCATCTGTTTTTCTACCTTAAACAAGAGAATGTTTCTCTTGTTTCACTGTTAAGAATACTTGCTATTTGCTTTTACATTGGAGCACTTTATCTTACTGTAGAATTTTTTCTGAATTGTTTTCAAGTAAAGAGTTTTCAAATCATGAATGAATGTTCAATTTTATGAAATCCTTTATGGGTACTTATAAGATGATGTTATTTTTCATTTCCTTCATTAATATTCTGATTATATCATTAGGTCTTGTGATGTTGAATCATCCTTGCATTCCTGAGATACAGTCGATATGATTACGATGTATTATTCTTTTAACATATTGCTTTATTGGTTAGATAATATTCTATTTAGCAAGCTTTCATTTATGCTTTATTTTCTGTTGTCCTTTTCCAGTTTTGCTATCAGGTAAGTATAGCCTCATCTGAGTAGCTTTACAACCTTTCCTATAGCATGAAAGATTTGTATAATCAGTTGTTTTCTTAAAAATTTGCTAGGTTCACCTATAAATGTTGTGTCTCAGGGTGTTTTAGGGGTCATACGTTGATCCAGATTCTTATTTGAGGTCTTTGAGCTTTCTCGTTTTTGCTTGGATCCATTTCGTATATGTTTCCTCTCTAGAAAATTGTCTTCTTATCTGTTGAAAGTGTTGATGTCAGATAATCATAAGATTCTCTTGAGATTTAGAAAAATTCTCTACTATATTACTAGATCTTTGCACTGTTTAATTCCTAGTATTGTTTATTTCTACTTTCTATCCATTCTTATCAGTTATGTTCATGGTTTGTTGCATTTCTTAGTGTCTTCAAATGACATTTTGGCCATCATCCTTCTGTTTTGTACGTATTCTTTTTCGTTAATTTCATGTGTATTCTTTCTTATTTCTTTACTCCTCCTTCTTCTTCCATTTCCTAGCTTCTTCAATCAAATGTTTGGTTCTTTTATTTTCACTCTTCCTTTTCCTTTTTATGCAATGAAATATGTCTCTTAGTCTTCAATGCTTCTCACTCTAAATTCTGTTTTTAAGTAAACATATGGAAATTTGTGAAAAACCATAACAGCCTGACGAATTATCACAATTAGCTATTCTGATGGCTGTGTAACCAGCACCTAGATTCCAAACAAAATATTAATGTTACTCCAGAGAACCCCTCATGCTCAAACTCACAACCTCTCTTTCTCAAAGGTAACCACTGCTCTGACTTCTAATATAGATAACTTTACCTCCTTTTCTATATATACTTATATAAAAAGATGAAATTTTATGTAAAATTGGAATAATGGATTCAGTATTCCTTTAAGTCTGGATAATTTTGCCCAGTATTATGTTTGCAAAATTATCCCTACATGTTCATGTAGCTGTCACTGCTCCATTGTATTCCATTGTAGGACTATACCACAATGTATTTGTCCATTCTACTGTTGATTCACATTTGGGTTGTCTCCAGCACTTGCTACTGGAAATAATATTGTTATGAGCATTATTGGAGGTGGCTTCCATGCACAGCTGTACAAATTGCCTAGGCATGTGGTAACAGTTGAATCACAGCACATGCATAAGTTCAATTTTAGTAGATACTGTCCAAATAGTTTCCCAAAGAAGGATTTCCATTCTCTCTAGGAAAGTATGAGAATTCCTATTGTTCCACATCAACACCACCTCCTATATTGTCAATCTTATAAAATTTTAGTCTTTCTTTGAGTGTGGGATAATATCCCATGGTATTTTATTTGTAGCTCCTGAATAACTTTCTTCAAACGTTAATGTTCAAGCTTTTTGTATTCTTTCTTCTAGGTTTGGTTTTAAACACTGTCCTGAAGACAGTACATTTGGAACACCATACACCCAGGACTGGGTGAGTCAGGAGGCCTCAGAGAGCAAACCCCAGTGCCAGCTGAGGAACATCACAGAGTTGCACTTCAGCCTTCTTCATCAGTCCAGAGCAAAGCTTCTGCCCAGAGGGAAGTCTCCTGGTGAATCAGCGAGCCCCAAAGTATTGTCATCTCCTTTGGATCAAAGTCCATGGGTGGTTCCTGCTGACTCAAAGACACTCAAGTCAATTTTGTGAAAATAGCATTTTCCAGCATCGTCAGCTATCCAGACCATACCAGAAGACTTGAGACTTTGTTGTTTACTAATGGACGCTATGACATCTAAGGAAAACTGTACCCAGAAACCAAGGTGTACAATTATGACCTTCTACCAAACCGAGGAAGAGTTTAATGATTTTGGTAAATACGTTTCGTACATGGAGTCTCAAGGTGCACACCGAGCAGGTGTGGCCAGGATAATCCCCCCCAAGGAGTGGAAAGCCAGGAAGACCTACGATGGCATCAGTGACATCGTAATCCCCACTCCACTCCAGCAGGGGGTCTCGGGCAGGGCGGGTGTGTTCACCCAGTCCTGCAAGAGGAGGAAGGCCATGACGGTGGGGGAGTATCGCCACCTGGCCAACTGTGGCAAATATCAGACCCCACCGCATTCGGATTTTGATGATTTGGAGAGAAAATACTGGAAAAGCCGGCTCTATGGGTCACCGATATACGGCGCTGACGTCAGTGGCTCTTTATTTGATGAGGACATTGAGCAGTGGAACGTGGGACACCTGGGCACCATTCAGGACCTGCTGGAGCAGGAGTGCGGGCTCGTCATCGAGGGCGTCAACAGGCCCTACCTGTATTTTGGCATGTGGCAGACGGCGTTCGCGTGGCACACGGAGGACATGGACCTGTACAGCATCAACTACCTGCACTTCGGGGCGCCCAAGTCGTGGTACGCGGTGCCCCCGGAGCATGGCTGGCGCCTGGAGTGCCTGGCTGAACAGCTGTTCCCAGACAGCGCCCGCGCCTGCGAGGCCTTCCTGCGGCACAAGGCGGCCCTGCTGTCGCCCGCGGTCCTCAGGAACCACGGGATCCCCTTCGATCGGGTCACGCAGGAGGCCGGCCAGTTCATTGTGACCTTTCCCTACGGGTACCACGCCGGCTTCAACCACGGCTTCAACTGCGCGGAGGCCATCAATTTCGCCACGCCGCGCTGGGTGGACTACGGCATCGCGGCCGCGCAGTGCAGCTGCGGGGGCGCCCGGGTCAGCTTCCCCATGGACGTCTTCGTGCGCGCCCTGCAGCCCGAGCGCTATGAGCTCTGCGAGAGCGCGCAGGCCCGGGCGCCGGGGACCCACGCGGGCAGCCCGGAGCCGGGCGCCTGGACGGCGGATCGGGCGCTCTGGAGAGCCGCGCTGGGCCTCCGGGACCTGCCGCCCCGCCGAGAGCCGCGCCCCGCTCCGCAGGCGGCCGGGGGGCGAGGGGGCCGCCGCCGCGCCCCTGGGCTCCCGGCGTCCCGGCGCCGCGGGCGCGCCTCTGCTCCTCCCTCGGAGGCTCCGGGCGGGGGCGCTGCGGGTCGGTCCCCGGAGCGCGGCCCAACCCTGCTGTCAACCCCGGGCCCCTCCGACCTGGGTGTCCACCCAGCTGGCGGGCGTGCGCCTGGCCGTCGTCCCCGGGAGCAGGGGGCGGAAGAGCTGAGTGGCCAGGCCCCGGCCAAGAGGCGCCTCTTGTTGAGCCCCGCATGCACCGCTCAGGGTCCCGGTGCTCAGCCCCTGGCCTCGGACGGACCCTCGCTGGACAGCCCTGCCCCGCCGAGCCCCGGGTGCCCGCACTCTGCTCAGGCTGCGGGGGGCTGCGGTGTCCCTGCCCGCTAAGCCCCGGGCGCGTTTTGGCAGCCCGCGGCTCTCCTGCGGGGAGGCTCCCTCACACTGACCACCTGTGCCCCTCAGAGCCTTCCGCAGGGCGGTGCTGCCATGGGACCTGCTGAGTCCGCAGTATTTACCACATAGAGCCTGTGCCTCCTCCCAGCCACCGTGACATCTTCGGACACTGCTGACTTCTGTTTCATCCACTGGATGTTTGTCTCTGCAAATGAGGCCCCACAGACATTGCCAAAGCCCGATCTGCCCTGGAACCCCCATTCTCTCGGCCAACTCGGGGTGCTGCTGCGATTTCAGAAGCAGAAATGGATGGTTTTGCTGGTTAATTATTCCAAATATTCCAATCTTGCATAGTCTGCTGGACAGCAAAGATGGTGGGCATGTCCCAACTTCTTATTTAAGGTCTTAAATACAAAAC
>JAQQAC010016415.1:0-13338 GCA_029783875.1 Phataginus tricuspis | reverse complement strand
TGAAAAATGCATGGTGCATAACAACATGTATACTATGCTAACATTTTGTAAGATGCAAGAATAAAGGCACATCTGTGCATGTGTTCTGGAAAAGTAAACCAGAAACAAATATTAATGATTACCTGTAGGTAGATAGAAAGGGGAACATGCATAGAAGGCAGTAAAGAAAAGTATTTCTATTAGTAAATGTTTATCAAAAAGAAAAGTATTTCAAGGGCCTTTTGAACTATGCCTCTTTAGTAGGATCTACTCTAAGGGAAAAAAATTTTAAACCTTAATCACTGCTCTTGACAATCCTAATATTAACTGCTGGGGCCTGCCGGCAGGAGTGGAACAGTTCCTGAGTGGGGTGTCGGGCTGTATATACAAGATGACAGGAGGGCAAACTGTCTGGTGCAGAATGCAAAGAAGCTTTATTCTGGCATGGCTTATATACACATGAATTGCCTACAGATTAGATTCACATGCCCTTTTCAAGGACCTTAATCCAATCACTTAAGTATTGCCTACAGATTCATCCAATCAGACATTAATACAATCACTTAAGTCACATATGCCTGGGGGCATCTGGTCCAGCTGGCCAGTCTTGAGCTAAGACCTCCCTGCATTCCTGAGATATTTGTTTCTGGAATTTAGGAATCTTTTCAAGGTTCCTTTCAGAGTCAGGCCCGGTTCAGGCCCTAGATGGAGACTAGGCACAAAAACACAATCAGTCCTGTCCTGTACTCTTGCTCCTTCTGTCCCAACCACTCTCCACAATTAACATTAAAAATTTTAAACTATTTTATGTACATTGTATGATACTGCAATGCTAATGTAATAGAACATATATTTATGATAAAGTATGTTAGGGTTATTACAAACTAAGGTCTTATGTGTAAAAGAGATAAAACCAAGGAAATTTTTTTAAGTATTTGAATTGGAAATCTCAATATGAATTTATATTTGAAAATATCTGCCTGCTGCCTTTGAAAAGGAACTAGAATGAATGGCACTCTGGACTGGATCCCAGATGTTGGTTTCTAAGTACCAGCCCCCACTAAACAAATCCTGGGCTCTTGGAAAGAAGGCTATTTGAGGGCAGGGTAGACAAGGTGTGCCAGGAATATTTTTATGTTTACACCAAAAAAGTTGCTCAAAGCCTGATGGGGGCTCTACAGGCCAAATTTACAATTTTGAGCATCAAAACACAAAACTGCAGTGGACTGCAAAAGTAAACAAAAACACAGGTCCATAGTGATATTCAAAGAAAACAAAAACAAAAAACAAAAATGATCTCACTTATCAGTATTTGAGAGTCAGAAAAGACTTCTCTAAGCCAGCATCCAGCACATGGCAGGACCATGGAGGCCACCCAGAGAAGGCATCCATTCTGAAAACTGCAGGTGCAACAGATACCTTCTTACCAGACACACAAGATCCTTCACACTATAGTAGACACAGCTGTATGCCCATCCTTCAATGGCACCCATGGCTGTTCTTTGTTCACCAGTCTACTAACTCATTCTTGTCATCTTCCCAGCATACCACACTCATGAAGCATCTACTATTTTCAGTCTCAGTTTCTTTAAATGGAGCAACACTCAAAGGGCACCTTGTAGGCAATCTCAGAACAGGATTCTTCTAGACTTTCAAGACGTTTTCCCCAATCCCTTGCAGTTCTCTCTTACCTAACCTGTACAAGTAATGCTTTTAGCATATCACTTTATCCAAAGCACGTGTAGTAGGAAAAACTATAAGAGGGCCCTCGAGTTCCTCATCCCATGATGCACACATCCCCTAGGTAATCCCCTCTCAGTGTGGACAGGACCTATGAATAGGATAGGACATAACACCTGTGACTAGGCTTTATTTCCTTCTATGGCAATGGTAAAGAAATTTCACATAAATAATGAAGGTTTCACATCAGTTGATTTCTAGTTAATTAAAAGAAAATTTATCATCACTATAGAAAACAGTACAGAGGTTTCTCAAAAATTTTAAATTAGAAACTTCATATGATCCAGCAAATTCTGAGTATTTACCTGAAGAAAAGAGATTATTTAAAAAGATATATGCACCCCTATGTTTATCTCACCATTATTTATAATAGCCAAGCTATGGAAGCAATGTAAGTATCCATCAATAGATGAATGGATAAAGATGTGGTATATATGTTCAATAAAATATTACTCAGTCACTAAAAAAAAATGAAGGCATTTCAGATCAAATGGTACAGATCATATGTGAAAAATGAAAAAGCAGGGAGCAGAATCAGAATGAGAGAGAATAAGCTCCATTTTAACCACTGAGATTTGTGCTAACTACTGAACATAAACATGGATATCCTCTCCCCATGCACATGCCATACATACATGTATGCACACTCAGATACAAACATGCACAACACATACACACATACTCTGTAAACACAAATCCAGATCCTAACAGTGCTCAGGCCAAGAGATTTAAATCAGAGTCATCAGCAAATGGACTGTAGACCATGGCCTAGAGGAGACACCAACACTCAAGGAGAGAAGGCAGACCAAGGCCCTCAGCCCTGATGCACAATGAGAAGACCCCAGAGTGGCTGAGGTTAAGGCATCAGTGCTTTTGGATGGAGCCCAGATTGAGAAACATCGCTGTTTAGCTACAAAAAAGGGGGGAAAAAGCCAAAAGATAAAACATTTAAAGAATAAGCCAAGGAAGATGCCCAGATTATGTGGAAACAATAATTACTACCACCACTCACCCTTTAATCACTTGGACAGTGTCCACAGGGTGAAGGCTGGGGAAGATCTGGGTGGAAGGTGGAGAATGGGTACCTGGAGGGACACATGCTACAGAAGTCTCCTAGGAACAGGGCATCCAATGACGGAAATAAGCCAATGACTCAGTAAGCACCATTCAAAGTACAACAGCAGGGCACCTTACGGGATTCAAGGAAGGAGGAACATTACTAAGGCAACAAAGGACGCATCCCTGGTGGAGGGCTTGCAAGAGCTGCACTGTGGAAGGGAAGATAAGCCCCTGTGAGAGAATTCCAGGTCACTGGGAGGGAAGCACAAGATCCCAAGGAGAAGGAAACTAGGAAAACTGGAAAACAGTCACAGCATTGGAAGAACAGCCTCTACAGGCAATAAAAGTGACTCAAATTTGTCAATTTACAAGTCTATGTGCAACGATAATTGGCTTGTCTTCATCAATAGCTAACATATAAGAGCTCCCAAAGAGTGATAATATAGATTTAAAATTTAACATTTGAATACACAATACAGATGTTTCTAATTAGTACTATTTGGTCTTAGGACCCTTTTCCAATTTACTCTCACCTCTAAATTTACATCATACCTCTAAATAACCTGAGACGTAAAGGCATTTCCATCCTGATAAGAATCCAGCAACAGGGTAGTAATAGACCCAGTTTTAAGGAAAAGTAAATTGAAATTCAGTGGCTCAATTACATGACCAAAACCACATAACACCAAGACTGTCAGAGGTAGGATTTGGAAAGAGGCCTGACCCCCCAAGCTTGTTCTTTTCTCATAACACCAAATCATGCACCCAGATGAGGAGTGGAAAGGCCTGGAAGAGCCACTGAGACCCCCACACAATGCAAACAGCACCTGTAAACCAGAGGACTAGGCAAGCTGACCCTTAAGGTGCCTATTAAAGTGACTACTTCAGAACTGCATACTTGAACAACATAATCCAAATTAAAATATGCCTAATTAATTAATGGCATTTTGATTAACTTGTAAGTTAGAAAGTGTTTCTTTTTCCTATCTTTAAAATATACCTGAAATGTAGTCTGTTCAAACGTTTTCAGATGACAAAAGCAAATTTACCTGACTTTTTTCTTAGCCTTATATAGAAATACTAAGCACCTTTTGAACACAGGAGAACATAAAAATTCCATAGATTTTAAGAACAGATTTCTAGAACAATTGGGACCCTCAGAAACATAAAAAGACATCTGAGGATATCACGGCAGTGCAAAAGAGACACTTTTAAGCCTGACACCCAAGAAAGGAGGGCAGCCTAGAGAGCCTAAGGCTGCTTCCCTGAGGGGCACCTGCTAATTCTGCCAGAGGACTGATACCAAGAACTGAGCAAAGCAAGGCTGGAGCCAGGGTCCTCCCAGGAGAGAGGCCTCACAAGCATGCCATGGAACCTCGAAGAGTGACATGCGTCAGAAGTACAGGTAAGGTAGAAGCAGAGCAGCCTCCCCAGGGAAGGAGCCCAGTTCTGAACCATCTACATTCCAACTGCTCTTCAGTGCCCTGAGACTGCTGAGCTGCTAGTTTCGTAGATAGTCTCTGGAGCAGGCTATCATCACCCAGAGCCTCAAAGGCTCATAACAATTTCTCATATATAACTGGAACTCAAACAAAAATAGTAATGAGTAAAACAAGACCATGTGAGGATCCAGAAAAAAGATGACAGCATGAGAAGTGAGCCAGAAACCTCCTCCCAAAACCACATATGACACAAAAACACAGCAAATACAACTCATCCTGAAAGAGTGACCTGAAGACTGCTACAGACTGCCCACATATGGGAGAAAACAGAACACCTCACAGAAAAGAGTCAAGTAGCACAGACCTGATTCAGTGGGACCTAAGCCCTCCCCCCAACCCCAGCCCACAGGCAGGAGGAAGAGAAAAAGAGCAGGGAGGGAGTAGAAGCCCAGGACTGCTGAACACCTGCTCCGGGAGTATGAACCCACACTACATGGTGCTATGAACATTTACAGGGGTTAGAAAGCAAAGACAGGCAGAATATATGGAGAGACTAAGAGTCCAGCAGCTTATAGAGAAGAGATACCCACATCTGATCACTCCAGGACAAAAGGTGGGCACTTTGAAAGACTTCCCAACAGCAAGAGGGGTGCTAAACAGGCAAGGATTACACAGAGCTTGCTGCTCAAGAGAAAAGATAGGTGGACAAAATCATGCCTTCACACTCAGCCCAGCAGGCTGGGAAATTTCAGGAACTTCAGAAGCTCCATCCCCCTGCTGCCAATGCAGCTGCAGGGACCCCACTGCGATATGCAGCCTGCTGCTCCTTCCTCCCAGCCAGTAGCAGTTCACAAACCTGCTGCACCTGCCATTGTGCCAGGCCAGTTGGAAGGTGGCCCTGCTTACAGCAGCTACAGGGTCATAACACAGAGGCTCCTCCCTGCACACTGGGCCCACTGGACATGGCAAGGAAGCAGGTACTACAGGAATCAGGTAAGGGCTGTTTCCTCCAGGCAGGTACAGGTGGCACATGCCTGCAACTCCCGCAATCGCTCCAGGGGCTGGGCAGCTCCAGGGAGTAGAGCTTCTGGGCATCACCTACAGAAAGTTGTTATTCCATGCTAATCATTAGAAATATGAAATGGAAAAAGAATTTTGTACTAACCAGAATCCCTCAAACACCAGAAAGGGGGCTAAGTGAAACTGAAATCACCAATCTTCTTGATAAAGACTTCAAGATAAAAATCATAAACATGCTCAAGGAGCTACAGAAAAATATTCAAGATCTCAGGGAGGACTTCAAGAAAGAGAAACGAACTTTGAAATATACAGTATCTGAAATGAAACATACAATGAAGGGATTTAAAAGCAGATTAGATGAGGTAGAGGAGATGGTAAAGGAAATAAAAATTAGAGAACAGGAAAACAAAGAAGCTGAGGCAGAGAGAGAAAAAAGGATCTCTAGGAATGAAAGAATAATAAAAGACATGTGTGACCAATCCAAACGGAATAATAGTTGCATTACAGGGGTACCAGAAGTAGAAGAGAGAGAAAGGGAGAGAAAGTCTGTTTGAGGAAATAATTGCTGAAAACATCCCCAATCTGCAGAAAGAAATAGTCTCTCAGGTCATGAAAGTGCACAGATCTCCATAGGAAGACAACACCAAGACATATAATAATGAAAATGGCAAAGATCAAAGATAAGGACAGACTATTAAAAGCAGCCAGAGAGAGAAAAAAGATCATATACAAAGGACAACTCATCAGGCTACTGTCAGATTTCTCATCAGAAACCTTACAGGTGAGAATGAGTGGCATGATATATTTAATGCAATGAAACAGAAGGGCCTCCAACCAAAAATACTCTACCTGGCAAGATTATCATTTAAATTTGAAGCAGGGATTAAACAATTTCCAGATAAGCAAAAGTTGAGGGAATTCACCTCCCACATACAGTATCTACAGTGTATTTTAAAGGGACTGCTATAGATGGAAGTGCTCCAAAGGCTAAATAGCTGTCACCAGAGAAAATAAAACCACAGTAAAGGAAGTAGACCAATTAATAACTAAGTAAATTGAAAAGGAAATCAACTACCAACAAAATCAGTCAAGGGATATAAAAAGAGTACAGAATACTACACCCAATATATAAAGAGTGGAGGAGGAAGAAAAAGAAGGGAGGAAAAAAATGAAGAACCTTTAGGTTGTGTTTGAAATAGCATACTAAGTGAGTTAAGTTAGACTGTTAGATACTAATGAAGCTGTCCTTGAACCTTTGGTAATTACAAATCTAAAGCATGCAATAGCAATAAGTACACATCTATCAATAATCACCCTAAATGTAAATACACTGAAGGTGTCAATCAAAAGACACAAAGTTACAAAATGGATAAAAAAAAAAAACACCCATGTATATGCTGCCTACAAGAGACTCACTTCAGACCCAAAGACATACACAGACTGAAAGTGAAGGGATGGAAAAAGATATTTCATGCAAATAATATGATGAAAAAGGCAAGAGTTGCAGTACTTGTAGCAGGCAGACTTCAAAACAAAAAAAGTAAAAAGAGACAAAGAAGGACATTACATAATGATAAAATGTCAGTCAACAAGAGGATATAACCATTATAAATATCTATGCACCCAATACAGAAGCACCTACATACATGAAACAAATACTAACAATTAAAGGGGAAAATAGAATGAAATGCATTCATTTTAGGAAACGTCAACACTCAATGCACTCCAAAGGACAGATGAACCAGACAGAAAATAAGTAAGGAGACAGAGGCACTGAACAACACATTAGAACAGATGGATCTGAAAGACATCTATAGACCACCCCAAAACAGCAGAATACACATTCTTCTCAAGTGCACATGCAACATTTTCCAGAATAGATCACGTACTAGGTTACAAAGGGAGCCTTAATAAGTTAAAAAAAGATTTATATTGTGCCAACCAGCTTCTCAGACCACAAAGGTATGAAACTAGAAATAAGTCATACAAAGAAAACAAAAAAGCCAACACACATGGAGGCTTAACAACATGTGCTCCTAAGTAATCAATGGATCAATGACCAAATTAAAACAGAGATCAAGCACTATGTGGAGACAAATGAAAACAACTCAACACCCCAAAACCTGTGGGATGCAGTGAAGACAGTTCTAAGGGGAAAGCATATAGCAATACAGGCTTATCTCAAGTAAGAAGAACAATCCCAAATGAACAGTCTAAACTCACAATTAATGAAACTAGAACAAGAACAAATGAGGCCCAAAGTCAGTAGAAGGAGGGACATAATAAAGTTCAGAGCAGAAATAAATAAAATGGAGAAGAATAAAACAATATAAAGAATCAATGAAGGCAGGAGCTGGTCCTTTGAGAAAATAAACAAAATAGACAAACACCTAGAAAGACTTTTCAAGAAAAAAGAGATTCTACACACATAAACAGAATCAGAGAAAGGAAAAAGCCCTACAGAAACCACAGAAATACAACAAATTATTAGAGAATAGTATGAAAAACTATATGCTAACAAACAGGATAACCGAGAAGAAATGGACAACTTTCAAGAAAAATACGACCTTCCAAGACTGACCCAGAAAGAAACAGAAAATATGAACAGACCAATTACCAGCAATGAAATTGAACTGACAGTCAAAAAACTACCTATGAACAAAACCACTGGACCAGATGGCTTCACCGCTGAGCAGACACTTCCCCAAAAAAGAAATTCAGATGGCCAACAGGCACATGAAAAAATGCTCCATATCGCTAATCATCAGAGAAATGCAAGTTAAAACCACAATATCACCTCATACCAGTTAGGATGGCAAACACAGAAAAGACAAGGAACAACAAATGCTGGTTAGGATGCAGAGAAAGGGGAACCCTCCTATACTGTTGGTGGGAATGTAAATTAATTCAGCCATTGTGGAAAGCAATATGGAGGTTCCTCAAAAAATTAAAAATTGAAATACGATTTGACTCAGAAATTCCACTCCTAGGAATTACCTGAAGAAAACAAGATCCCAGATTCAAAAAGACATATGCACCCCTGTTCATCACAGCACTATCCAAGACATAGAAGCAACCTAAGTGTCCATCAGTAGATGAATGGATAAAGAAGATGTGGTACATACACACAATGGAATATTATTCAGCCATAAGAAGAAAACAAATCCTACCATTTGCAACAACATGGATGGAGCTAAGAGGGTATGCTCAGTGAAATAAGCAAGGCAGAGAAAGACAAGTACCAAATGATTTCACTCATTTGTGGAGTATAACAACAAAGCAAAATTGAAGGAATAAAACAGCAACAGACTCCAAGAAGGGACTAGCAGTTACCAAAGGGATGCAGGTGGGGTGGGTGGGTGGAGAGAGAGGGAGAAGGGGATTAAGGGGCATTATGATTAGCACTCATAATGTAGGGGGGTCACAGGGAAGGCAGTATAGCACAGAGAAGTACTGATGCTATAGCATCTTGTGCTGATGGACAGTAACTTCAATGGGGTGTTGGACGGGAGGGACTTGATAATATGGGTGAATGTTGTAACCACAATGTTGCTCATGTGAAACCTTCATAAGATAAAAAAAAAACTAAAAAAAAGACCATGTGATTGAAAAATTAAAAAACAGAAGATCAAGTGCAACCACGAAACAGAAATATAGACACAGAATTTCTCCTAAAAAGGATAGCCATCAATATATTAAAGTGCTGACTCTATTTGGCAGATGCCAGGCCAGGTCAGTGAGGGGAAGAGGAAGGGGTAGGCAGGACAAGGAAGCACATGAAGGAACATGACACAGTGTTACTATAAGGGTCAGCAAACTAAGGCCCAACCCATGAGGCCAATCTGGCCCACCACCTGATTTTATGCAGCCCACAAGCTAACAATGGTTTTTAAATTTTTCAAAGGTTGAAAAATAAATTCAAGAGGAGGAAAACATTTCACAACATCTGAAAATTGTGATGTTGAAACCTCTGTATTCATAAAGTTTTATTTGAACTCTAAGGAAAATGGACGTTCCTATGGCCAGGATCCTCAACCAACCCTAATTTACTTGCCACTACACACATGCAATGATGTAATTGGCCTGCTGTGTAGGTACATGCTTACACATGTGTTGGCAATGAGCCTTTAAAAGCTGTGTTGCTGTATAGAGCTCTGCCCATGCCACTGTGTGGCTGGCAGAGATGGATTGCAATCTTGTTGGATGCAGATGGGATTCTAACACTTGACCTGCCATCACAAATAAAGCTTAGTATAAGACCTTTTACCCACAACGTTCCATTTTTGTTATTCAGTCTCAGCAAACCCAGAGTGAACCTGCCAGGAGCTGAAAACTTCCAGCACAACATTTGGTGTAGTCGGCAGGATTACACTGCAGACCAAATACTGAATAAGTTGCCCTTATGGGAGGAGTACTTCCACAGGCTGCCACTATGGATGCGGAGATACTCAGGTATCCCCTAATTGACAGGTGGTCCGAAGTGGAGATCCTCCCAGAGGAGTGGACCCTCGCCTGGACTAGGGAGAGGTGGAGGTGATGCCTCAAGCAATGGCAGAGGCCCTCTACAAAGGAGGGAAATCCTTGGAGAAACAAGAGTGCCCATGTGGTGTTGGGAGCCAATGAGGATTAGCTGTTTCCCCCAGTGTTTAAAAAGCCTAAAGATGAAAAGAACATACTCCTGGAGGAAGTATACAAATGGCAGCACGAGAACACGAGCTGCAAGGAGCTGTGGAGGGGGTAAAAGATTCTTTGCAGAATGAGATGGCATCACTCTAAGGCACTGTGAAAGAGGCAAAGGCCATAAAAGAGAAGGATGTACTCCTACAACAGTATGAGAAGAGGCAGCATGGGAACACCAGCTGTGAGGTATTAAGGAGATGGTAAGAGAGTTGTTGAAATCTGAGATAGCGTCACTGCGAGGCACTGTGGAGAAGTAAAGATTGTAGCAGAGGAGGTACCTCTGGAGCAGCAAGAGAGTTGCCATCAGCCCCATAGATGGTGGAGGAGTCAGGGGAGAACAAGGAAGCAGAGGTGGTGCCAAAGGCACCAACACCTCCTCTATTGAAATCCCACCTAGTTGTAGTTAAGAAAATAAAGATGCAGGGGACTTCTGGGAATATGGCGACGTGAACGGACCAGCAGAAAAATTCCTCCCAACATTATATTTATTCACGAAAATACAGCAAATACAATATCCCTAAAAGAGACACCAGAATACACAGGAAAGTGCACAGCGTACAGCTACACCTGGGAGAACTTGGCAGCCGGTGAGGCGGAAGGGATACAGAGCAGCGACCCGATGGGACCGAGCGCTCTCCCCCCAAGAGTTCCGGTGGCCAGACACTCCGGACAGAGGACTCGGCACCCGGCGAGGCGGGACGGAAACGCGATCCAGCGAGACCAGAGCGCCCCCCCACCCCAGCACTCCGGCAGGAGTCCCGGCAAGGCGGGTAAGGTACGGAGCCGCGAGCGGACTGAGCGCTCCTCTCCCCCAGCGCTCCAGCAGGAGGAGAGGATTCAGAGCCGGGAGGGAGTGGAAGTCTGCGCCGGGACCGCCGACACACAGCCTGCGGTGTAGTGGAGATAGGAGAGACAGAGGGCACAGGGTCCCAGCCCGGAACGTGCAAGTTGCCCGCAGCAGGCTCCGGGAAGGAAAAAGAAAGGAGAAAAAAGGGAAGAAAAGCGTGCGCTCTACCTCAGCTGTCTTAAAGAGACAGGAGCTCAGTAAGGGGTCAGATAGCCCCGCAAACTGAGCCCAGCATGCTGGGAGTTCTGGGGAGCTTTGGACCGCTTGGCAGGCGACTGGGAAAGGGTGCCTACCATTGAGACCCCCACGGAGATCAACAGCTTACCATTCATTCCCAACCCAGCCAGAACTATAGAGCGGCGCTGGAATAGTGGAGCAACAGCGCCACCTACAGCACTCACGCGGAACCCACTCTCAGTGGCTTTTTTTTTGTTATTGTTTTTTCTCCCATTTCTTTTCCTTTTTTTCTTTCCCTCTCTTTCAACAGCCTCCCATTCATTCTCACCCCGGCCACAGCTTTAAAGGGCCGTGTGGAGCGACATGGCCACAGCTCTGGAATAGTGGAGCAATAGTGCCACCTACAGCATTCACACAGAGACCACCCCCGGTGGGCGTTTTGGTGTTTTTTTGTTTTGTTTTGTTTTGTTTTTGTTTTTGTTGTTGTTGTTGTTGCTGTTTTCTTTTACGTGTTGCTGCCTTTTGTTTTTCTTTCTTTTCTTTTACTTTCTCTCTCTCTCCTTTTACTTTTTTATTATTAGTAGAAATTTATTTTTTTTTTCTTTTCTCTCCTTTCTTATTTCTCCTTGCTACCAACAACCAATTCTATAGTCATGAGAAGACAGAAGAATATGATACAGACAAAGCTTCAGACAAACACCACCCCAGAGAAAGAAGCTGAAGAAGTGGACATGCACAGTCTTCCAGAAAAGGAATTCAGAAAAAAAGTCATAGCCATGCTGACGGATCTACAGAAAAATGTGCAAGAGCTGAGGGAGGAAGTGAGGGAAGTGAGGAAAGACAATGCAGAAATGAGACAAGCCATCGACGGGCTCAACAGCAGATTGAATCAGGTTCAAGACACGATCAAGGAATTACAAGACAGGGACCAGGTATACAAAGAAGCTGAGGCAGAGAGAGATAAAAGGATCTCTAGGAATGAAAGAATATTAAGAGAACTGTGTGACCAATTGAAACGGAGCAATATTCGCATTATAGGAGTACCAGAGGAAGAAGAGAGAGAAAAAGGGATAGAAAGTGTCTTTGAAGAAATAATTGCTGAAAACATCCCCACGCTGGAGAAGGAAATAGTCTCACAGTCCACGGAAGCCCACAGATCTCCCAATACAAGGGACCCAAAGAAGACAACACCAAGACACATAATAATCAAGATGGCAAAGATCAAAGACAAGGACAGAGTATTAAAGGCAGCTAGAGAGAGAAAAAAGATCACCTACAAAGGAAAACCCATCAGGCTATCATCAGACTTCTCAACAGAAACCTTACGGGCCAGAAGAGAATGGCATGATATATTTAATGCAATGAAACAGAAGGGCCTTGAACCAAGAATACTGTATCCAGCACGAATATCATTTAAATATGACGGAGGGATTAAACAATTTCAAGACAAAAGAAAGTTGAGAGAGTTTGCCTCCCATAAACCACCACTGCAGGATATCTTAAACGGACTGCTCTAGAGGGAAACACCCCTAAGGCTAAAAAGATGTCACCAGAGAAAATAAAAGCATAGCAAAGAAAGCAGACCATCCAAATACCAACTAAAGGCAAAGAATAAAACACCTAAAAAGAAAGGAGGAGGAAGAATAGGAAGGGAGAGATAAAGAAACATCAGACGGCGTTCACAATAACTTAACAAGAAAGTTAAGTTAGATCCTCAGATAGTAAAGAAGCAACCCTTGAACCTTTGGTAACCACGAATCTAAAGCCAGCAATGGCAATAAGTACATATCTATCAATAATCACCCTAAATGTAAATGGACTGAATGCACCAATCAAAAGACACAGAGTAACAGAGTGGATAAAAAAGCAAGACCCATCTATATGCTGCTTACAAGAGACTCACCTCAAACCCAAAGATATACACAGACTAAAAGTGAAGGGATGGAAAAAAATATTTCAAGCAAACAACAAAGAGAAAAAAGTAGGTGTTGCAGTACTTGTAACAGATAAAATAGACTTCAAAACGAAGAAAGTAGCAAGAGATAAAGACGGACATTACATAATGATAAAGGGGTCAGTCAAACAAGAAGATATAACCATTATAAATATATATGCACCCAACACAGGAGCATCAGCATATGTGAAACAAATACTAACAGAAGTGAAGGAGGAAATAGACAGCAATGCAATTATTCTAGGAGACTTTAACACGCCACTCACTCCAAAGGATAGATCAACCAGGCAGAGGATAAGTAAAGACACAGAGGCACTGAACAACACACTAGAACAGATGCACCTAACAGATATCTACAGAACTCTGCACCCAAAAGCAGCAGGATACACATTCTTCTCAAGTGCACATGGAACATTTTCCAGAATAGACCACATACTAGG
>JAQQAC010016396.1:0-12916 GCA_029783875.1 Phataginus tricuspis | reverse complement strand
GTGTGTGTGTGTGTGTGTGTGTGTGTGTGTGTGTGTGTGTGCGTGCGTAAAATGTTGGAAATATGGAGCTCCTCCTAGTGGTTAGAGTACATGGCCATCAACTTCCCAAAAAAGGTCCCAAATTTTGCTATTTTTCACTTGTTAATTAGGAATGTTTGGAGGGCAATGAAATCAAGGGGCTGAGAAAGTGATATGAAAAAGGAAGTGAGAGCATGGCCACTCAGAAGCAGGTAGCTAGGCTTTCCCAAACAACGCAACCACTTCCTTCCTTGCTTTCCTTCCCCTGGCTCCTGTCGGTGGAGTGCCCCTAAACATCTTTGGTTTGGTGCTACCTGATTCAAATCCATACACATTCAAATAAATTCTTGAAAAATGTTAGTATTCCTCAGTTTACCTTTTAACATTCTCAATACAGAACTGAAGTCCCTCAAGGAATCACGTAAAGTTTTCTAATAAAAATGAGAAGTACAAAGCTTCTAGACATATCACTCAAGGAAATCAAATCCTGTAGCATGACTTTCATTTTAATTTAGATACTTTGTAACTTATCTACAAACACATTACCTTTCTACTCACCATCAACCAATAATCACACAACAAATGTTGATTGGGTGAATATTGTATCGAAGAGATCATTAAATATGTTGATTTCTGTAGTCATGAAATTTTAGCTGAATTTCCAAAGCTAGAAACAATAGGCAGTAAGTACCCTCACAATCTCCAAGGAGGAAAGCATCAATTCTAGGCCAACGTTACCAGGAAGGACTGCAATCAGCCAGCACCATCAACCCCTCTCACTACAAGCCACTCTCACTCAGATATATGGACCAGCCTACAGAAATTTCTGACCCAGCGCTGCCACAGGACCAAGAGAAAGCCCAGTGGGAAAGTTCTAAGGAAAAATAAGCATGTCTGAGGAACATGACCTCGGAGACCAGTATCTGCTCTTACCTGGTGAATCTGGAGGGCAAAAGCAAACTACATACGCCATCTATGAAGAGGAAAAGAAGGAAGCAGCCGCGCAGCAACCTGCACTGCTAGTTACACAGCAGAAGACAGTGCGTTTCCTGTGAGCCAAGTGGATGCCTTCAAAGGAAGACGGGTTCATGCCTGGCCTCTTGGGGTGAGCAGACCCCAAGTAAGAGGCTGTTGCAGGAGCTGAAGTTGGGAGCCGGAACCGAAGGGAAGGTAACAAGAAATATGCCTGAAAGTTCATGGTTCCCATTGAGAAATGGGCAGACCCTCACCCTCCAGAGAGCCCACACAGGCATCCCCTGAGACTGAGCATGTGGGTGCTTGGCACTCCCGGACACCGTGGCAGAATTATGCCACCAGACCTTTATCCACACCTCCATCTCTTCTCTTGTCCCCGATCCAACCCTGGAAGCAGCTGTAACAGCACCAGGCTTGGAGAGGGAGGAATGAGAAGGCCAGGAGGAGCAGTGAAATAATCTGCCGGTCTCCCTTCCTCTCAGGTTCCCGGACAAGTCAGGCCTGGCTGGAAGAAATGGGCAGGCTTTGGACTGCATGTGAAATCAAAGTTTTAGTGTATACCAGACTGGACTTTTTAACAGCTGAAAAATATTCTGATTACTAAAAATTGGTGTCCTTATAATTGAAAAAAATTTCTTTTAAAGCTATGAGAGCTACCCAAGATGTCACAGTGCAGGAAAAGCACAGTGAATGGCAATAGCTGGAAGGAAACAAAGACCATTCCATAAACCATTATTTGGGCAAAACATTAGGTTTCCCGACACAGCAGGAAATACAAGATGAACATGATACAGATCCAGGCTTTGAAAAGTCTTATAATCTAGTAAGAAAGAGAAGACATATTCATGAATAACTCCAATTCAACAAAGAAAATACATAGGTTATAAGAAAGATGAAAGCACATGGTCACCCTGCTGATTTTCTCTCCAGGTGAATTTGATCACAACTCTGCCTCCTCTGTCCAAAATGCTAAAGAAATTCTATCCTAAGCTGTGAAAACTGAGGTGAAAAATAGGCAAAATAACTAACTGTTTGTTTATTTGTTGTAAAAGATTTGGGGAGGAGAGCTTAAGAATTAGTCTAATGTGAGTCTTAGATTTTAATTGTCTATTTTACTTAGCCACAAAAATTCTATCCCTTATCACCACAAACAATTGACAAGAAAAAGAAATAAGGGCTACAATTATTTTAAAATCTAGGGTGGGAGGCAAAAGTATTGCTATTTACAAATAATAATAGTGTGAAGGTGCACAAAATCTAAGAAAAATCCATTGGAAAAAAATGATACATCAGCATGACAGTTCAGCCAAGTAGCTAGATTTTTTTCTTAAATTTGTATTGTTCACATACTAGCAAACAAAAGTTGGTGTAACCCCCTTTTCCACAGAGGATATGTCCCAAAACCCCCAGTGGATGCCTGAAGCCCAGATAGTACCAAGCCCTGTACATACTGTTTTTTCCTATATACATGTACCTGTGATAAAGTTTAATTCATAAATTAGGCACAGTAAGAGATTGACAAGAATACCTACTAATAAAATAGAACAACTATAACAATATACTATGATAAAAGCTATGTGAACGTGATCTCTTCCTTCTCTCAAAATATCCCACTGCACTGTACTCACCCTTCTTCCTCCTGTGTTAATGTGAGATGGATGATAAAATGCCTACGTGAGGAGAGGAGGTGAGGTGAGAGACGCTGGCATTGTGACATAGAGTTAGGCTACTAGTGACCTTCTGACGATTTGTCAGGAGGATCATCTGCTTCTGGACAGCAATTGGCAGTGGTAACTGAAACCTCAGTTAAGAAACTGCAGATAAGGGGCATCTACTGTATAATTGATTTAAAAAATAGCATACTGTTGAGAGATCATCAAGACTTGACCAGCGGTCAACCATCAAGCTGGATCCAGGTGGAGACTGCTCACCGCTCCCCTGTCCTTGGAATGTGCGTTCTGCCTCTGTTCCCACAGCTGGAGCTATTTTCAAAAAACAGCCTTGAGAGAGTAATGTGTTGTAGAGACCATCTGGACTGCATACATGACTGAACCTCATAAAGCCTCTCTATACTATAAACTTTTAAGATTCTGATGGACTAGTACGGAGATCTACTCATCTTGCAACCACCCAAGAAAAACGTCACAGGTAAGTTTCCTTACTTATTAAACCTGCCACCCACCAATCTGTAGTGGCCTGTCTCTTTCTTCAGTCTCTCCTCACCCTCTGTGTATGGGAACCTGTTTATGAATCAATGCATACACAGAAACCCAAACTATAATATATCTAAGAATCATACTAATAAAATCTGCTAGACCTCTATTTTTTAAAACTACATATTTTTATTGAGACAATATTTTTAAAATACCAAGCTATTTTAGTGGTGGCAATTTTGTGTGCCATTTAATCTGGAACAAACAGACTGTCAGAACAAGATGCATGACATATGCTAAGACACGATCCAATCAATGGCAAAGTATAAAAAAACATGCTACTTCACATACAGAGGTACCTGCTGTTTGTACTTCTGCTATAGTTTAAGTCTGCATAACACAAGAATTCTGAGAAAAATGATTTTTCACAATTCCCATCAAAAAAAGAATATGTATCTTGCTGGGTTTATAATTGTAAGCGACTGTATTACTGAATCTATTTCTGATGAGAGAAATTCCACTTCAATTAGGCAATGATGAGAACTAAATTCCCCACATAGGTTTTTATATTGACTGATTAGAAGAATTTCTGTAGACTAGTTTCTGGCTCTGCACATTTTAAGCCTTCTTTCTCCTCCACTACCCACATATTTCAGAAGCAGGAGCTATAGGATGTGTTCATACTGAGATAGGACCTCTGGCCTTGCACCTTCCCATCACAAAGTATATCCAGGAAAACAGACTGTAGAAGGATCCCTGGAAGCCTTGTCTATCCCGGGACAGCTAGGAATAACCTAACTGTGCTGGAAGTCACTCTGAACCTCAACATGTGTGTACCTTCCTAAACTCAAACTAAATCATTTCCCGATTCAACTTTCCCTCAGCCGGGTATCAAAAATGCCTGAGGAACTGTGTAATGGAAAGGGAGTCAAAGCAGAACAAGGAAGGTGATTTGGAATTCTAAACTGATGGAGGTTTAAATGTCTTACTTTGCCTGGTATCATAACTATTTCTGGATGATTAAGAATAGAATTTTCCTTTTCACATATATTCACCTTCTTCAATTCCTCCTACACTTGGAGGAGAAGGCAATGGAATGATAGTATTTGTCTTGGCCCTATTCTGTTCTTGCTGAGCCAGGCTGTTGTTATGCTCTTAGTTACAGTGATTTTTACACCACAGTGTGGATTGTTCCTATTTCCCATGTGATTTTTCTACCTATTCAACAAAAACAGCTTATCTGTTCTAAATGTAGTAAAATTTTAAAAGCTCTGATCTTGACACCCTCCAATCTGAAAACAAGAATCAGATTACCATGCCAGTTATCTTCGCAGTGATCAATTTTTCTCAAACCAAATCAGAACAGACACACAACTTTAGTTTGGGAGGCTGGTCCTATAGTCCCACAACCTGCTTCTCTTGTAAACAATCCTCAGAGCTTAAAAAGAAGAAAAAGAAGGATAGAAGTACAAAACATCTCCAGTAGGCAGCTCTTTGGGGCAATAAAATCCCCGATTTTATTTTCTTTACACATTCTTCTTGCTGCCCAAGAAGTCTCATCCACTTCTGTGGTTTCAAACACCACATATGTCCCAATGACTCCAAATCCTGTGTTGGAACCTCCTCCTGAGTTCAAGGTCTATTTATCCAATTCCCAGGAAACAGTGTAACCTAAACACAACATACCTTAACTGTAACGTATCACTGTCCCTTTCAAATTTGTTTCTCAAAATATCATTACCTTCTCAGTGAATGGCATTACTACCCAACTCACTTGTTCAAACCAGTAACCTAGGTACAGTCACAGACTCCTCCGTTCTAGAAGTGAGCTGCAGCCAGTTCCTACCAGCTTGCAAAGGCAACCGTGTAAATCTCTCTCCAACTCCTTATTCTACGATGTTATACTGGTAGTTTGAAATTGACAGTGATGAATACCATCCAAAAGACAAGTGGTAAGTGTTGGCAAGAATGCGGAAAAGAGGGGACCCTTGTGCACTGTTACTGGAAAAGCAAATTGGTACAGCTACTATGGAAAACAATATGGAGGTTCCTCAAAAAATTAAAAATAGAACTACTATCTAATCAAGCAATTCTACCTCTGCATATATATTCAAAATAAAGGAAATCAGGATCTCAAAGAGATAACTGCTTCTCATGTTCACTGCAGTTTTATTCACTGTTGTAGCCAAGACACAGAAACAACCTAAATGTCCTTTGATAGATAATGGATATACAAGATGTGGTATATAAAATGGAATATCATTCATCCATGAAAAAGAAGTAAATCCTGCCATTTGCAACAACTTGGATGAACCCTAAGGGCATTATGCTAAATAAAATAAATCAGACAAGATAAATATTGTATTGTATCATATTACGTATTTGTAGAATCAAAAAAGCCAAACACAGAAAAATGGAGAATAAATTGGTAATTATCAAAAAAAAAGAGAGTAGACTGGTGGTTACCAAGGACTAGGGGGTATGGGAATAGGGAAATATTGGTCAAAGGATACAAACTTCCAGTTGCAATGTTAACAAGTTCTGGGGATCCAATGTACAGCATGGTGATTACAGCTAATAGTATTATATTATGTACTTGAAAATTACTCAGAGAATAGATCTTAAATGTTCTAACCACAAAAAAGAAATGGTAATTATGTATTGGGATGGAAGTGTTACCTAATGTCATGACAGTAATCATTTCGCAATATATAAACATATCAAATCAACACACTATACACTTTAACTTACACAATGTTATATGTCAATTACATCTCAATAAAGCTGGAAAAAATTAAAATTAAAAAAGGAAATAAACTTGTCACAGTAGTTGCACCATGGAAATGGACAAATGATACAAATTGGGACTATTTTTTTCTGCAGTCGTTTGTTAAACATTTACCAAGACCCCACCGCCATCTTCCTCACAATCCACAGCCAATCAGATACTGAGTTACTGTGTCATTTGCTCTACTTCAAAATATTTCTAGGATGCAGCAACTTCTCCCTAAGCATACTGCCACTATTTATATTCAGGCCATCATTACCTTCTCTGTGGATTGCCCATTTCCCTCCTTCCAGTATTACATGCCTTCCAATCCATTTGTTATGCCACAGCAAGAGTAATCTTCTAAAATGTAGAACCGAATGCATTATTTCATTGTTTCAAGTTTCCAAATGACTCTTTATTCCCCTTAAGATAAGGCCCAAATTCCTTAGCACAATATACAGGCATCTTCATTTACTTATTAATTCACCTCTTCTGTAAATATCAGGCAGCTACTATGTGCCAGGCATTATTCTAGGTGTAAAAATAGAGCAGAGAACAAAAGAAATCAAGTCCTTGTCCTCTTGGTGCTCATATTCTACTAGGGTAATAAAAAGCACAAAAATAAACACACGCATGTGTGTAGATAAATGACTTCAGGAAGTAGGTTAGAAAATAGAGAGGATGTTGTGGGTATTCCTCTCTGAAAAGAAGAGTAATCATACAGGTGAAAAGTCTGGGAGAGGAATATTCCAAGCAGAAGTGGTAGCAAGCATACTGAAGCGGTTCTGAAGTGGAATCTAAGTTCATTATCTGGGCTGTACCCATATCTCCAGCCATATTCAAGCCTTGTCACTTCCCTTATGCCTTGTTCCCATGTCCAACTGGAACTGGGTGCATCTCCTGTGGCTTTTGCTCTATGCATAAACTCCTTATAAAGCACTCATCACCCTGCAATCACTGACCTATTTGTTCACTATTATGTCCTAGCACAATGCTTGGCACCTAATAAAATGCCCAATGACTGTCTGTTGAATCAATGGATGAAGTAAAAAGGCCCATTTTAATAGGAGTTATAGGCTTCTTTCTTTAAATTGAGACATTTATGCTTTTGGAAGGAAAATGTGTTTATTCAAATTTGGCAAGAAGATAATGCATTCATCCAAAGAATTAAGTTTCACATCTTAGGAACCTCATTTATCTTTCTTAAAACTATTTTGGGAAGATCTAAGGGAAGACATTTTCAGAAGAATTTCCATCTTAGAATAAAGGCTCTCTGTAGAAACAGCTTCTTTGTGGAAAAGAACATGGACCTCTAAATCAAGACAGCTGTTCTCAGAAAGTCTTTGACCTCAAGATATATTGAAACAGTTTGAGTCTCTGTTTGCACTGCACTTTCTAACGTCCCATTGGACAAAAGCAAGTCACATGATCAAGACCAAACTCACAGGAAATATAATTTATTGGGAAGAGCACCAAAGTCACATGGCACAGAGAATTAAAGAAATGGGAACAAAAATTCAATCTACCGCAATGTCCACTTTTTAAATATTCCAATACAACCAAAGCTGCCTTCATGTTCTCATATAGAAAATGAACCTAACCACATATGAAAAGTACTAGCAAAATGTTACCAGGAAAAGAAATTTATTAAATTGGAGCACACTAAAATCATAGAAGACTCACTATGAATTCTCAGCTAGTAACAAAAGGGAAATAAATAAAGTTGATCAAAACAGAGAAATGCATATAGAGAAATCGGAAAGTTTTAATGAACTAAAATTGACTCTGGTAATCTGGTTTTGCTAACTAAAGCAAAACTCACTGTAACTCTCTTCCTATATTGTACTTGTAATAATTTTAACTTTTCACTTTGAAATAATTTCAGGCTTACAGAAAACGCTCAGGAATAGTACAAAGAGCTTCTGCAAACCCTTCACCCAGATCCACCAGCTGTCAACATGTTGCCATGTTTGCTTTGCCATTTTGCATGTGTGTAATTTTTTCTGAACCACTTGAGAGTAAGTTGCATATGTGATGTCTTTCTACCAATAAATACTTCAGCATGTGTTTCCTAAGAACAAAGACATTCTGTACAATAGTCAATTATCAAAATCCACCAAAATTTTCTCTATAGAAAAAAAACCTCTGATCAAGTATCATATGCTGCATTTAGTTATGATGTGTCTTTAGTGTCTCATTTAATCAACAGTTCCCCAGTCTATATTTTTCTTTCATTATCTTGACCATTTTTAAGAAAACTGGCAATTTATTTTGAAGAAGGCCCTTCCATATTGTCCTATCTAAGAATTTCTCATCATTAGATTAAAGGTATGCATTTTGGGCAGTATTAACATGCAAGTGTTGTGTCTACCTCAGTGCCTCATATTATAAAGCATATGATGTTAGTCTGCACCACTACTGTGATGTTAACTTTCATCACTTAGTTTCCCCACTTTACTAATTTCCCTTTGTAGTTAATAAGTGTCTTGTAGAAAAATACTATGGTGCTATATAAATATCCTGTCCTTCATCAGACTTTTACAAACTAGTTTTAACATTTATTGTTGATTCTTGCAGGAATCAATATTACCATAACATTTGCCAAATGGTGATTTTCTAACTCCATCATTCCTTCTGTATATATCAATTGGCATTCTACTCCAATGAAGTTTTGCTTTTTTCCCCATTTATTTATATCACCATGGCCTCATGAATTACTATTTTATTCAGTGGGTAAACAAACTAGTACGATCATTTAGAGGCAAAAATTGTCTCAGTAGAAGCCATATATTATTTTATACAATAATGAACCCAAAAATATGGTATAATGAGTGAGCTCTCATTAAATGTCTTATCCAATCTTAGCTCTGAAAGAACTTATGGGACCATGTCTCCGGCACTCTTTCTTATGTTTATCATTACTGTGCATTCATCAAAATTAATAATAAATCACAGGCTAAATTCATTAAGAATGTACTGTGTATAGTTATATCACTAAGCACTTTCCAGGCATTGCCTCATTTAATCTTAAAAAAAAATAACAGACATTATTTTTATAATGTCTGTTTATAAGTGGGGAAACTAAGCCTTATGGAGGTTAAATAACAGATGGCAAAAGGGAAGACTGGGGTTTGGACCCGGGTGGTTTGACTCCAGAGAATTTATCCTCTAAGCTATGCTTAGATCCTAGACTCTCAATGAGTACTAAGCATACATGATAAACACCCAAGTAGCTACTTCCTCAGACTTCCTTCTGCATTCAGAAGATCAGCCTAGTGTAGTAACTGAGAGCACAAATACTAGAGTGAGGCTGCCTAGATCCTAATTCATGCTCTTTTATTTATGAGCAGTATGACTTTGCCTTCAGTGAGCTACAGTTTTTCCCCACCTAAGACAGAGGTAGTAATACACAGAACTGTTTTTAGGGATTGAAAGATATCATGCAGGTAGAACACTTGACATGGTGACTAAACACATAGTAGGCACACAATAATTTTTTTTTGTACTTAGAGGGCCACAGGAAATCTCTGCTTATGATTTTTAACTTAGGCCACACCTGTGCTATGATTACCTCTTTGATGTAGTTTTAAGTATTTCTTCCAAGAAGCAAAAAAATTTTATTGCTGCCAAATGACTGCTGTCTTCTGACTCCGGGCTTTGAGAGTGAAAACTTCTCTAAGAGTATCTTCAGATATTTTGCACCCAGTCCAGATCTGGCTTTCATTAGCCATTACAATCAAAGGCAACTTCAAATCAAAGAATAAAAGAGACTTCTCCTAAGCTTAGCCTCATATAGCATGTGAGAGACCCTGCATCAGCAAAAATCTTTTTAATCAACCTAAACCTCTGAGTAAATTAATAAGAGTTGGGTTTGACCTTTAAAATGCTAAAAAATACAGTTCCCAGTATAATTCTTGCTCATCCTTGGACCGAACCATTCTCATAGTAAATTACGGCACTAACAGCTGGCTGCCAACGAAGTCAACTATTAATTGTATGTTCACTGCACTGCCTGATACAAATCAATATGACTAATGAGCAATTGTCCTCAGTCTATAGATACACAGATCCTACACTGCAAAATAATTTAAGGTTGGCTGTCAGCCTTCTCAAACTGTATGTCATTTGGTCTTTGCTGAAGATAGAGCAGAAATGAACACAGATTGAAAGCTGCTTGATCTGTCTCTGCAGCAAACTTCTAGTCATGTCTATGAAAATGGCAGTAGGAATGTTCCAAATAAACAACTTCTATATTTTTACAAATCCCAATGCACTCTGAAGAATGGGACCCAGGGTGTCACTACTTTATGATCTCAAACTCTCAAAGTCCTTTCTACCAACCAAACCTGTTCTCCATCTTCATAAAGGCTGCCAGCCTCCCTGTTCCTAATTCCCATTACTATTTAGCTTCTTTCATCTCTCTATCCATTTTCAATCCCAAGGGTACCAAGGGCTGGTGACAGTCCTTTACAGTTGACCATTCTCACCTTGGGAATTGCTTATAGTAGGCCACCTCAGTATTCCTCATCACTGACTGTTGGATTGCAGAGTATTGCTAGGAGATATAAAGAAATGACACTGGCAGAATCTATTAGAAAACCACCTTGTCTAACTTTGATGAGCCCTCTATACAACTCAACAGTATTTAAGTGAAGGTTTTACAAAGTGGCTTCTGTAAGACACTCTCAGCATATGTAACATGTATTTGGTGTGGGTAGGATTCTATGATTATATGAGCTTGGAAAGCACTGGTTTCAATGAAGTTAAACAAGCTCTTTTTTACAGAACTGAGTAGAGTGTGCTGTGCATTGTGGATTTCCAGAGAGGGAATACAGATGCACAGTTTCTCAAAATTTTTGCCTAAGGAGCTACTTTTTATGCAATTCTAGTAAACTGCGAAACAAGTTGGAAATATACTATATTAACTCATTTTTTATTAACTACTAACACAGCTGTTCTGAATCATGTTAAGTAGGTTCTGGTACCAATTCCAATGTGGGGAGCCCTACAAGACTGCACCCTAGAACTTCAGATGCCAGTTGCAAGTCCAGGTTGTTACCTGTCCTAATCAACTGGTGATAAATCAGAGGTTCCCATGACGTCCTCCTTGGTTCAATTAATTTGTTAGAGTATCTCACAGAACTCAGAGATACAATTTACCTACTAGATTACCAGTTTATTTATTTATGAAAGGTGTAACTCATGGACAGTCAGATGGACCTGGGGAAAGTGTGTGGAGCGTCCATACTTTCCAGATGCACCACTCTCCCAGCAACTCCATGCTCACCAGCCCAAAAGCTCTCCAACCAACTCCATTTAGGTTTTTATGGAACCTTCATTACATAAGCGTGATTGACTAAATCATTGGCCATTGGTGATTGATTCAACCTCTAGACCCTCTTCCCTCCCCCCTTAGAGGGTGGGATATGGGACTGAAAGTTCCAACTGCAATCACACAGTTGGCTCCACTGGCAACAAGCTCCCATCCTTAGGGCTTTCTAAAGGTCATTTAATTAATATAACAAAAGACAACTTTATTGCTCTCAATACTTAGGAAATTCCAAGGGTTTAAGGAGCTCTGTGACAGAAACAAGGTTGAAGACCAAATACATATTTCTATTATAAATAACAATATCACACATCTACCCTAAACACTCTCAACCCTTTCTTGCCTCCTCGGCTATAGCAAATGACTGAATTTACGTGGGAACTGGAGACATTTTCATATGACCTTCCTGTGCTATTCCCATTCCCTGCTTTTCCCCTTGCATTTCTTTCTTCCCTCCTGAGCTGAGGGAGTGGTGGGGGTACACAATGACAAGTCTCCCTCTCCTTCTCTCAAAACTCCATCTGCTCCACACTACCTACAGAAAGCTCCTCCATCAGCCACCCACTCTCCCAACTTGCCTACTCTTGAAACTCTCTTCTCTTGGTTTCTACTCTGTCTAAAAGCATGTCAGAATTCATCTAGCATAAAACCCTCTTAAACAGCTATCTAATTGCCTGTAATGTCTCACTGTCCACCTTGTGTACTCCAGCCAACCATAAAACTAATTCTTAGATGTGCCCTGTACTTTCTTGACTCCAAGCTTTTGCTCATACTGTTAAATCCAGCTGTGATTCTTACCATCTTCCCCATCTTGAACACAATTCATCCCAGAATATGCCACAACCCAGACAAATAGGATGTCTTTTGCCTCTATTCCTTTAATATCTACCGTGTTCTATTTTGTTTTATATTTTTAGAGGATCTATAGGATTTTTTAATAGACTTTGAGTTATAATTTACAAAATGTACCTATTTTAGGTGTACAGGTTGATGAGGTTTCGCTACACTTATTTAACCATCATCATAATTTAGATATATAACATTTCCAAGACTCCTAAAAGTTCCCTCATGACCCTTGGCAGTTGGTATACCCAGTTAGTTCAGTCTTAGGCATCATTTGACAATATAAAAAGAATGGAGGAGGAAGAAAAAAAAACCCTTTAGAATGTGTTTGTAATAACATATTGAGTTAAATTAGACTCTTAGATAGTCAGGAAGTTAACCTTGAGCCTTTGGTAACCATTCATCTAAAGCCTGCAATGCCAATAAACACATACCCATCGATAATCACCCTAAATGTAAATGGACTGAATGTACCAATCAAAAGACAGTCACTGAATGGATAAAAAAAACAAGACCCATCTATATGCTGCCTACAAGAGACTCACTTTAAACCCAGACTAAAAGTGAAGGAATGGAAAAACATATTTCATGCAACTAATAGGGAGAAAAAGCAGGAGTTGCAGTACTTGTATCAGACAAAATAGACTTCAAAACAAAGAAACTCACAAGAGACAAAGAAGGACAATACATAATGGTAAAATGGTCAATTCAACAAGAAGATATAACCATTATAAATGTCTATGTGCCCAACACAGGAGCACCTATATATGTGAAACAAATACCAACAGAATTAAAAGGAGAAATAGAATGCAATGCATTGATTCTAGG
>JAQQAC010016376.1:0-18582 GCA_029783875.1 Phataginus tricuspis | reverse complement strand
GGCTCATGGCCACGGTGGGCGGTGCAGGACATGCGCTCACAGCTCAGTGAAAGTGGCGCCGCCTCGTGGCTAAATTTGGGAAATTCAAACTCAATGGGCACGAATTTCTTGTGTCTTCTCTCAAATTTGTTGGAGACCATATGAATGAAATGAAGGCAGACACAGGCTTTACAACTTCCACCAAAATTCACTCCAAATTCTCCATAGACAAATTTTAGGTGCAAAATTATAAAAATTCTAGGTAAAACCAAGAAAATCTACACAATCTTGCTGATGATTTTTAACATCCAACACCAAAAGCCTATCCACAAAAGAAAAATGATTAATCATGTGGGTTTTATAGAATTAAAATTTCTACTATAAAGACCTTGTTCAGAGAATCCAAACACAAGACACATTTGCAAAATGCATATTTGATAAGGGATTTGTACTCCAGACATACAAGAATCCATACAACAAAAAGGAACCACTAAAAAATATTTTACCATTAAAAAATATGTCTCACCTTAAGATCCAATAATTGCATCTCCAGTATTTAGACAACTGCTTTGAAAAACTATCCCACCCAACAAAAAACATGAGATTTTACACAGCGGCTCTATTAATAATGGCTAAAAACTTAAATTAGGATGTCCTTCAGTAGATGAACGCATTAGCAAACTAGTGTGCATTGCATTACATTTTGCTACAACTTGTACGATTTGCACAGTGAAGCTAGTGCCTTGATCGCTGGAGGTTACAGAATGTCTACCCCATATGAGAAATGGTTTCTAACAGCTTCTTTGGGATAATGAAGGCATTGGGCCAGCAGAAGGCTTCATTCTTCCTGTGGGTTGGGACGCACCACCATCCCAGTACACGACACGGATGCGTTCACCAACCTGGAAGCTCTCCAAAATCCATATTTTGAAACATAGGTATGACCTATTACTCACTCCATTTCTAGCACCTCTCCTTTCTCTGAATAATGGAGGGATGAGGCTGAAAATTCCAAGTTTCTAATCATGGCGTGGGCTTTCTGCCTGTCAGGCACCCAAGCAGAGCCCACCCAGAACGACCTACTTAGAACAAAAGATGCTGCTATTACTCAGGAAATACCCAGGGCTTTAGGAGCCCAGTGTCAGGATTGAGGCACAGACCAATATAGATATTTTCTATTGTATTTCTGTGTTCAGGGTGGCACATCCCAGAGAGAGGGTTGGGTAGTCGTGTTTTCACTATCCCAGAAGGATAATTTAAAACAGAAACTAAGTTGAGTTATAAAAAAGGTATAATGTTTGACCCCAAGATGTATAGACTGAGATTCCAACTACAAGGTCGATCTGGCCATAGTGACAAGTATTAGCTTCCATGGCTATTTGAGGGTATGACAGGCAGTTTCTGTAACTGTCCATTTGCATCTCTGGGTGGGGAGTGTAGGCCCCTCCCCTGGCACTTGCGTTTATTCTGCTTTGCCTGATAACCTCCAAGGTAACTAACTTCTCTCCTCCCCTAACACCTTTCTGGTGTTTAGCTAAAGATGGCATTTAAGGTGTTAACTTGGGTCATTTTAGGGAGCTAGTCAGTGTTCCTGGGCATCTCCCATGCACACGGTAAGTACACATATCATTATATTTCTATCTGTTTTTCTCCTGTTGAGCATTCTTTAATTCTGCGCAGGAGGAGCAGCTGTCTCAGGCAGGAACTGAGAAGGGATGGGGGGATAATATTCTGCCTCTCCTACACAAGCAATGGAAACTATTCAGCAACAGAAAGGAAGGAACCACCAACCCATGCAGAGACATGGGTGAGTCTGTGTGCGTGATGCTAAGTGACAGGGGCCAACCTGAAGAGGCCACACACTGTGGGACCCCGTTTACATGACGCTCTGGACAAGGCACAGCTACAGAGGCGGTAAACGGGTCATGGTGGGGAGTCTGGAGTATCCCATGAGACTCTTTAGTAAGGGACACTGGCCACTATGCGTCTGTCTAAACCCATAGATCCTTAGGGCCCAACAATTAAATCATAATCTATTCAAATTAAGCTAGTTAGGATGTGAGAGTGTCACGGGGTGGAATACAAAATTTAACAAAGAATGTATGGGGAAAAGCTCACTGTTGGTGGTGAGATCTAAGGAAACTGGGAAATGAACAGAATCTGTAGACTAAAGGAAAAATGAACTGTACACAGATAGAGGACTGTGTTTTATCTGCTATTTCCACGGGGGTCCTCGCTGACAACCCTGAAACCACTACATCTGCAATCTGGGATGAGCAGCGGATTAAGTGACAGACAGTGGGAACCGGGTTTCTCCCTGTTGGAGGGGTAAGTTACAGGTAAGCCAGGGAGAAGGTTACAGTATCTATGCGACCATGGATCAGGTTGGAGACGTCAGTACAGACGCACCTGCAGCTTGATGTGGATATGGGAAGCTCCACACAGAAATCTTTATAGTTAGGTGCGTGAACATTGTGAAAGACGGACACCACTGGAGCCGTGTCCGAACGCAGGCGGAGCGGCTGCTGGCAAGAACCCGCCTCACCCGCCTTTGTCTGAATTGGGCCAAAACCTTTGGAATGCGCAAAACAGCAATTGTCTCAGTGGCCAGCAGGAGGACAGGCATCTGATCACAAGTCTGATGGATGCGGACTTCCAAAAGATAGACTCAGCGGCCCAGTGCATAACAGAGTAGATCAGCGTGTTAAGACACCCATAGAAAGCTCTTTTCTCTTTCTAGTTCATGTAATTGTCCCCCTTCCTTTTTCTCATAAAACCCCTTGTTTTCACCCTACAAGTGGGAACACTGTTTAGGTACCTACCTGAATCTGTGCTCTCCAAACTGAAATTATTTAACCCCAAACAAACCCTAGTTTGCCTCTCTGCAGCTCTTTATTTTCAGATTGACAACACAGACTGACACACACACACACACATTCCCCTGCGTTGTCCACTGAGCACATTCAGCTCCCACATATGCCCTAACCCGTACCCCAGCCTCAACCAGTACCCTAAGTAGTACCTGTTCCCTAACCTGTACCCTAACCCTACCACCACCACCCCAAACCTGCAGCCTAACCCCCTAACCGTACCCTGCCCCTGACCCCTAGAACGCCCTCCCCGGGGAACGGTCGGTCCGCCGGCCCACCGCAGCCCAGGATCCCGGCGAAGAGCACGGGGCCGAGGGTGAGGGAGACGCAGGAGGAAGGGGGGCGTCGTCCTGAGTCCAGGCGGTGCGCGCAGGGAGGCGGCACAGCGACAGGACGGGGAACGGCCCGCTGGCGACAGGCGGGCGACGGGGGACAGGGAGCGAGCCGAGCCCCTTCCGGGAGGCCGGCAGAGGACGGAGCCCAGCGCGGCGCGGGGACGGACCGGAGGGAGCCCCCGGGGCGGCTGCAGGGGACAAAGGACAGACATGCAGACAGCAACGGGCGGCCGACCCGGCTACGAGCTGCGCCTCAGCACAGAGGCAGAGCGCGCCAGGAACAGAGCGAACCGTGCGCCTGTGAACACAGGAAACCACAGCGAGGCAAGGCCACCGGCGGACCTGCGCAGGGAGAGATGGACAGAGGCAGGGACTGACGACGGGGAATGACGGACGGGGCGGAAACTGACAGAAACGGGGATTGACGGGGAGAGGCGAAGGATGACGAAGACTGACGGAAAGAGACGGAGAATGACGGAAAGAGGCGAGGGATGACGAAGACTGACGGAAAGAGACTGGAAATGACGGATAGACGCGAAAACTGACAGAGAGAGGCGGAGATTGACGGGGAGAGGCGAGGAATGACGAAAGGTGACGGAAAGAGACGGAAAATGACGGAAAGAGGCGAGGGATGACGAACAGCAACGGAAAGAGACCGGAATGACGGACGGGGCGGAAACTGACGGAGAGAGAGGGGCGGAGATTGACGGGGAGATGACGAAGATTGACGGAAAGAGACGGAGAATGACGGAAAGAGATGGAGAATTGCTGAGAGAGACGGGGATTGACGGACAGGGGCGGAAAGTGACAGAGAGAGGTAGATATTGACGGGGAGAGGCGAAAGATAACGAAGACTGGCGGAAAGAGACGGAGAATGACGGAGAGAGACGGGAAGTAACGAAAAAAAGACGGAGGAGGACTGGCGGCCCACTAGCTACCTGACACGTTGGTTCGCGCTCCTCCACTCACAGGCCCCCAAGCGCATCTCCACCCCACAGGCGTAGCTCCAGGGACCTGACGCCTCCCCAGCCTGGTTTGGGGCGCCCCGTTCTAGCCCCTCAAACTTCGCGCCCGAGCCTGGCCTTAGTCCCGGGTCGTTCTCCACAGCGAGCAGCGGTGCCCCTTTCCTTTCAAGGAGCAATTTCTGCTTATGGTGCTAAAATTTAACCGTCTACCCTGCTGACCGTGTTTAGTGGCTCAATTCGGTGGCATAAGCACTTTCAGCGTTTTGCACCCACGGCCACCTCCACATTCTCCATCCCCCAAACGTGACTCTACAAGATGATGCCCCGCCCCGCCCAACCCACAGTGTTCTGCAAGGCAGCCCCAGGTGCGCGGTCTCTGCAGTGGTTGCACAAACGGTGTGCACACGCTCTGCAGTGAGGACCAAGCAGAAAGGAGCAGGTGGAGGCGGCCCGGTACCCCAACCCATGCCCCCATCTCCAGGCCTACTTCCGGCCCTTCACGGTTCCCTGCTTCTCCAGGTGTCCGTGGCCCCTCCAGCACATTCCCGCCTTGCTTAAGCTACTTGAGAGCCGCTCTGTCTTTGCAGCTACACCACACCACCAGAGGGTGCGTCCAAGTGTTCTCTTCCTGGTCCTCCAAGGAATGGCAACCAAGTGATCAGAGCCTGGGTTCTCTAATCCAAGCCTTGCTTCAGTCGATATACATTTTCTATTGTGGTTCTGTGTTCATGGTGGCACATCCAGGGAGAGGGTCAGGAAGTCATGTTTCCACTAGCCTAGAAGAAGGAGGATTTAAACCAAAAACTAAGTTGACTTATTAAAAATTTTATAATGTTTAATACCAAGGTGTATGGATTAGATTCCAACTACAAGGCTGATGCAGCAGTAGTGACAAGTATTAGCTTCACGGCTATTTGAGGGTCTGACTGAGGCAGTTTCTATACCTGTCCATTTGCAGCTCTGGGTGGGGTGTGTAGGCCCCTCCCCTGGGGTGGTGGAAAGAGCCCTGGGCTCAGAGAAGAAGCCTGTCTTACACCATAACTGAGACTTTGGTCTAAAGTTGCCATATAAACACGTTAAATTTGAATTTCAGAGAACGAATAATTTTGGGGACATACCTATATTAAAATATTTTTTATCATCTGAACTATATCCTGTGTTTTCACCCCAACTCTGGCAGCCCTACCTTAGGCCAGTCATGTAAATGCTTGGAGCTTCAGTTTCTCGTCTGAATGATAGAATGATTCCCACTGTAGAGTGCTGTGCTTAGGATCAACTGGGACCACTGCAGGGGTTTGGGCAGTTGTTCTTGACCCTCTTAGAGTCGCTGGGTGTGAAAACTAAACTGACAAGGACAGATTAACCAGAGAAAAGTAAACCCACTTATTTATAAGTTTTATGTGATATGGAAAACTTCACAAGGAAGCGAAGACCCAGAGAAGCAGTTGGCCATAAGCATTCATGTGTGTTTATGTTCAGCAACTTGGTGCAATGTCCTCTGCATCAAACTGTATCTTCCTCTTGAAATGATCAGAGTTAATATCAGCATCTACAAAAATGTATTGATTAACACAGCTATGAATCATTGATGCTGCAACTAGCAGTGCAAAGAATTGACCCACTTGAGGGTGTAGGAGGAACAACAGACATTTACAGTCCATCCTGTTCCCCACTCCTCCTTGCCTCTGGTGAGTGCTATCTGGGTGTGACAGCTCATAAGGAAGATAGGCATTAGAGAGGATGTAGTGGGGTTAGCCCAGGGCCAGAAAGCATTCACAGAACCATTGCAAGCATGCCTTGGTCAGAAACTCTAATTAAAGGACATCTGGCAGTGAGCCATTATTTACTGCTTTAGAAATAGTCACTACATGACCTAATCCAGTAGTATTTATTTCATGGAAAATGGGGAACTGGGGAGCACCCAGGCCACCTCCTTGCTTTTTGTTCATTTGGCAGGATATTTAATCAAAGGTTATTCCACTTTTACGCTCTGGAAATATATGTATTCATGCAAGTAAAAGCCAACCTTGTCTGTAAAGCAAGGTCTATCTGAAAGGTCTTTTCCTATACAAATTTCTTTTGGCCTCATTCCCCTACGTAGATGGACCCACAGCTTTGCATGCTAAAGCTTAGCTCTAAACAAGTGTCATCCTTTTAAACATTAAGAAGCTGGTGATTTCCTCACCTCTGGGCTCTCCTAACATTTTTGTCCATGCAGGTTGGCACATAATTGATCAGCCCTGTGTTGTTTACAGCGCAGCAGGAACAAGAGGGAAATTAGGAGTGAGGTGGAGCCAGCATACCTTCTCTTGGGGGAGTGATGATGACTGCGAGGCTATGGAGAACTGTGCCCTGACCAGTAAGTAGTGTCTCTACAGGGCCAGTCCTTCCGGCCCTGCTGAGAGGCTCTGGGAAACACAGGAGCCAAGCAAGGTGCTCCGGTGATCCTGAGGGCCAGGGAAGGTACCCTGGAGGATCTTCTCTTCATGACTTCAGCCTCCAGGGAGGGAAGGGATTGCTGTCTGCCCAAGTTTGAACATTTGGGCTGTCTCACCAGCAGCTGCTCTACCACATGTTAGACTCATGGAAGTCATGCTTCCTACTCTCAATTTTCTTTTTTCTTTTGTCTTTAGGAGGATTTAACATTATGGTTGCAATTTAGAGGTAGTTGTTTATAATAGGGTTTTTATTTTTTAAAGCCAGTCAGGCAAAAGAATTACAATGCATATTATGTGCATACACTTCTACACATATTTATTTATGTGTAATGTGTAAATACACGACCTCAGTAAATTAGCATCGGGGATAGTAATTGCACTGCTCATGTGCCATCACTTATTTTGTACCAGCTGCAGACATTGCTAGAGAATTGTGACACTTTGCCACTGATCCTAGGAGAAGCATTCACTGCCAGTTAATCGGAGTTGCCATACGTTTCTTATCCTGGACCCAGATTGATCCTGAGACAGGATACTTGACCTGTATTGCCCAGATTTACAGGTTGGACCAGCATGTCACAAGCCTCTGGAAAACCCACAATTGAAATAACAATTTCTGATGAATGGCCAGGGCCAAAACCTTGTTCATTTTGTTTTAAAAAAAAGAAAATGAACACAATCCTCTGGCAATGTTGGTCTTTTTCCCTTTGGCAGTGAGTTGTCTTGTGGGAACACTAAAATATTTGGCTTTGATTTTAATGTACTTGTAATCTCAAAAGTGGCTTTGAGATGAAGTCAGAAGCCATTAGTAAGGGGGTAAGAGGTTATTGGGTGTTTCTCTTGTCCAGCTCTCTCAAGGTTAACCAGGGTCAAGGATATTCTAGGGATAGGAACTCCCTGTGCTAGGGAAGGAGTTCTGACACCATGCAAGGCAGAACTCCAGATGCAGTGATTAGATTTGAGATGTGGGGAGGATAACCCGGATGGTGTCTTGACTTAGTTTGGGCACGTTCATATTTGTTCATGCCACAGATGCTCATAAAGAACCCACTGTGTACCAGCCATGGCTGCTTCTCCCAGGTTCATTCTCTGTCTTAGGCTTTTGCTCACCTATCTCCTCAGTCTTGGGTACCTTTCCATCCTTCAAGCCTCAGTTTAGCCTTGACATGACACCTTTCCAACTCTCAGTAGTAGAAAGCAACTTAGATGTTAATGTATCAATTCACATTAAATATTAAGTTTATGGTACACCTTGCATTTGAACTTGATGGAGAAACCAAACTGTCCCTGATTCTTGTATATCTTCCCTTTTTCTAATCACGGTGTGAGTCTATGGACGGGTTCCATTCCTTCAGTGAGGAGAATCTTGAACTTGGCAAGAGCACATCTTGAACATGGATCCAGGTCTGTGGATACTCACTGAATGGGTATTTTTTTTCTGGAAATAGACCCCTAGCCTTAAGTGCGCTAGAGTGCCCATGGACAGGGCCCACAGTGCTGGCTGGCTTTCTCTGCTCTGGGCAGTTTTTCCATGGCAACCCCTCTCTATTCTGCCCTGCCCACATGCCCGCCTTGGCTTTGGCTATGGCTTGCTGAATTTCCATAGCAGGACACATTGACCCCACTTCTCTAAAAAGGAGATGTCATGCAAAGCAGCATGCCACATGGATGCACATCTCTCATCCATTCGGCAGTTTTAGCTCCTTGAGGCCATTTCAGCCATTTTTGTAGCCTCCCCATTTGGTGCTCAGCAAATGTTGAAAGCACATATGACTATTACAGCAAGGACTTTTCTGAAGGAAGCAATGTATGAAACAAGATTATGTCTAACTTGTGGAGATGGTCTATGGAAACAAAGCTACATTCTGGATATTGTCACATTGGCATCTAATAGCTTGTCAACAAGTACTCTCTTGGTTTCCCTCCCATTTCACATTTATGCTCCAGGACAGCATTTACTGCTCTGTGCTCCAATGAGCTAGTGATGTGTTGGATGTTGGTGAGTGAGAAAGGGTTTCAATCAAGCAGGGATGTCTTTTCTGTGAGTTATAAAGCCCAAGCTTCAGGACCTGTCATTTGTGTGGTGCCTGCCAAGGCACTGCACCTAATTTGGTATTCTTTCTCCTAAGGAGCCCTTTCTAACTTGGGAGCTTCAAGTAGGTCCATCCCTGAATACAAGTAAGTATAAAACACAGAGTATAATGATACTTTTATAAAACAATTGCAGAGCTTGTCAGAGCCTTTAATGTGTGAATGTTTAAGATGGATACAGTACTCTTTCAGGAACTTTGATTTATAGGACATTTTTTTACAAAGAATCTCATGGTACCCCTGAACTTCTCAGAATGTGGCATATATTAAGTACTACATGAATCAGAAAACTATAGAATTAATTGCCAGCTCATGTGAGCTGACTGCTTCTCTTTCTAAATCAATGATGTCATGTTGATAGCTTGAATTAGCTATGGTGAGAGTATTCACACCATGGAAATTTGCAAACTTACCCACAGGCAGGACCTGATTTCTTATTTTTATTTGCTGCTTGGACTAGTTATCAGGGGTAATGCATCTTCACAGTAAGGGAATAAATAACTTTAGAAACCTGTAAATAACATTCATGTTAAAGGCTGAAAATGTGGAGAATGGTTGTTTTATTAAAGAACTTTTGTTTTTCTGAAAAATTAGTGTGATACTTCCTACTTCCCAGAGGAAAAGTTATTCCTTTCTCATTTAAAAATGAGCTTAAATATTCCAAAGATATGTACTTAGACAAAATGATTTCACTCATCTGTGGAGTATAAGAACAAAGCAAAATTGAATGAACAAAACAGCAGCAGACTCACAGAAACCAAAAAGGGACTAGTGGTTACCAAAGGTAAAGGGGTTGGAGAGCATGGGTGGGAAGGGAAGAATAAGGAGATTAATGGGTATTACGATTAGCATACATAATATGGGGAAGCAAGGAGAAGGCAGTATAGCACTGAGAAGACAAGTAGTGACTCCATAGTATCTTACTACACTGATGGACAGTGACTGCAATGTAGTGTGGGGGGGGACTTAATAATATGGGTGAATGTAGTAACCACAATGTTGCTCATGTGAAACCTGAGCATAAGATTGTATATCAATGATACCTTAATTTAAAAAATATATACTTAGCCTTTGAAGACAACAGCTCGCTGCTGTAACATTTAACATAGTAGCTTAAAGCTACACAAATTTATTCTTACATTTCTGGAGGTCAGAACTTAAATCAAGGTCAGCTGGGCTGTGTTCCTTTTGGAGGCTCTAGGGGGGAGAATCTGTGCCCTCTCTAATTTCTGGAGGCCACTAGCATTCCTTGGCCTGTGGCCCCATCTTTCGTCTTCAGAACTAGCAGCATAGCCTCTTCCAAGCTTGTTCTCTGACATCTGTTTCCATTAGCACAGCCTCTTCTTTCTGACCTTGACCTTTCTTGTAAAGACACTGTGATTCCCTTGGGCCCAGTAATCCACGGTAATCTCCCCATCTTAACCTTCCCTTTCAATCACATCTACAAAGTCCCTTTTGCCATGTTAGGTACTAATAGGTTTTGGGGATAGGAACATGGGCATTTAATAACAAGTTTGTTATTCTTTAAAAATATAGTTTAATAAATGTCTTCTACTGTTCTGATTGCAATGTTTTGTGTTTGTCCATATCCTTCCTGCTTCTTTAACTGGTTCTAATACAGTTTTAGCACCATTAACAAACTGTGTTGGACAGTGACCTTTAATGGTCCTGCATCCTTTGTTAAAACTTGGGCAAAGGAAAAAATGTGTTGGGCTATGAATAAGTTTTCAATTACAGCTATAAAGGATTTATTTTCCGGTTTGGCAATTTTTATGCCCAGCTACCTCAAGAGACCTAATCAAAACCCACTAAAATCACAAAACACAAATTTAAAGGAGCATTGTGGAGTCAGGTATGAATTCACTGCCCTCATTTTCCCTGGGTTTACTTGCTGGGTGGAGAGTCTGAAGATTGAGTTTATAGTGCTTGTAAAATGGGAATCTGGGTTGTCAGTTCATCTACTGGAGTCAACAGAATTCATTGTCTATTCAAGAAACCTTTACTGAGCATGTGTTGTTGTGAGCCTTGGAGGGACCTTAACAGTGAATGGTGTGTTGGAGTAGGGGAACCTACACAGGAGACTGAGAAGGTGTGGCCAGGGAGGGAGGAGGGAATGGGAGTGTTGAGAAGGCGGTTGAGGTTGGGAATTCTTAAGATTGCTGAGAGGACAGGATGAGGGCAACTTAGAGATGGCCTTTGCCTTTAAAGATGTGAGGTCACTGGTTGCCTTAGCTGTGTCTGTGGAGGTGACGAATCCAGGAGAACCACATCTTCAGATGGCCTCAGCCCTGCGGATGGTATGGTTCTTAACTGTTAACATCAGACATACATTCTATAAAGGAAGCACAATAATAATCTCTATTTTTAATTAGACTTTGTCTTAGAGCTTTTGTGAATCCCCAAATTTGTAAATACTCCTATTAATACATAATTTTCTCCATAAAATACAGTAGTGTAAACTTTGAAGATTACAAATCAGTTTATTTTTGCTTTCCAAAGGATGATCATTTCTTAGTCTTTGCTTTTCCCATTTCCATAACCATCTTTATGCTATCAGTAACTAGTTAAGTCAACAGTTCTTAATACGTTTTGTGACTCAGTGTGTCACAACCAATTTTAAGGACTGCTGAGGTAATTTGTTAGTAATTAAGGTACTAAGCTTTGTGGATGGCATGCTGGAAAAGGGATATGAGGTGATTCCTATGAGATTGCTTTTCCCTTGTATGGCTTCCAGTATCCTTTGAGTGGGGCAGAAGGAGTACAAATAGAGAACTGCTGATGGGGATGCACACAGTGGTGTTGGGTCTTGGCACAGGGACATGGGGTTGTGCAGCCTTGCCTGTTATTATGTGTGTGCATGCGTGGGCATGGAGAAACCCTTGGCCCTACTGAGAAATTACAAAGAACTGCAGCTTATGCTTTAACAAAATGATAATTACCATGAACCATGGCCATGGAGTTGCCAAGAGACTGCTCAGTGTCGAAATCTAGGACAGGACAGAGAATGCCCCGGTTAGGGAAGCCAGGATCAGGGAGGCCTTGTTGGAGGAATTGACCTTTAGGAGTTGAACCAGATGTGTTGAGATGCCCAGGAGGCAACACCTGCCAATGAGACAAGTGGAGACCCCAGGCCTTCAGAGCAGTACTTCTCATCCCTATCTGTGGACTTTAGAGCAGTGCAGAGATCTCCACCTTTACTTTCAGAGGTCTTGGTTCTGCATTAGCCAATAACAACCCCACCTCCCCACTCCAAATGAACCTGATGTATATGCTTGGGTTGATTCCACCTTCCTTTGAGGGTTGTGGAGGGATAAGAGGTATCACAGTTTCATCACCGGACCTGTGAAGGAACAAGCAGAGTTTCACACATGTAGTCCCCCATGCATACATTCAGACACAGGCAGGTACATGCACACTTTCACGTAGCATGTTTGAGTATAATCAGGTCTTACATGTGTAAATGTAGCTCTAAGAAATAAATATTGAAATTTTGAATGTGCTGTTCAAACAGTCAAATTTTATCCAGCTCAACAAATTAAAGTGCTGTAGTCTTGTCCTGTTCTTGATATTGAGCTCTGAAGCCTTAAACTCCTAACAGTCTTTGTGGAGTCTTCACCGAGTGCTTAACTCCTCTTTGGCGCGCTCTGGTGGTACTTGGATCTTTTCTGTTGTTTCTTTGTCCTTGATATGATTGTGTCTTTCAAATCACTGGAGTATCCTGTACTCCTTTACCTGCTGTGAAACCGCTGGATCTTGGAAAGGGTGAGGCTTATTTATATTATTCCTTATTACAGAAGGAACAGTAGCTAAGGAGTTGGAAGATCTGAGTTCTAATCATGGTTCTGTTACTAACTTTTGTGACTTGGACAATTCATCTTCCATCTCTGAGCTTCATTTTTCTTGTAAAGGAATGAACGGAACCTTACTTGATGTTCTCTAAGGTTTTGAAAACTATACTCTAAGACAAGGCACAAAAAGTTAAAATATTAAAAATGATTTTCTTCCTTACTTGGTTCATTATTAATAATGGCTTATTCATTAATCACATTTTTTCTGTAATTAACTGCATTAGCTTAATAAGCTCCTGCAGTGACAATTCAGATTTATGTCACAAATACTTGCATTAAATATATTTTAAGGTAATGATGCTTTATCTACATGAAAAAAATCAGTAGCAATTATTAAACAAGTCAACAGGTAATTGTGCATCTAAATCTGATGTGATATTAAAAAAGAGAAATCTATCTGTACTTGTGTTTTGGGCCCCATCTTATATTTCTTAAATCCCTTGGCATGGACCCTGGGTTTCCCAGTGGTGAAGTCCTCCAACCCTCCCAGGCTATCTGAAGACAGACTACTGCTCTTTTTCCCCAGTAAGATGGCAGACATGGGTCTCTCCCTCTCCCTGTCTCCCCTACTGGCCCTCTACAACTGTAGCTTCTTCAAGTGTTCTTTCCAACAATTTATTGACAGTAGCTATATTCCATCTCTACACATACTATGCTGAAGCATGTTATTACTGACAATTACTACAGTTTAACATTTACTAATACAAAAAAGTCAACTTGCCGTAACTGAATGAATTACAAACACCAAGTTATGCAAATGTCAACTGGAGATCACTATTTTTGACTTCCAAGATATTTAATGTAAACTGTTGTATAAAAACTAATTATGAAACACAAAAACAATAGAAGTATAAATTATTTGTTAATCAATCCACTTACAAAACAGGTGGCTTAATGCAAGTTTACGTATGATCTTCACGTATGATCCATGGGAACATGTCTTCCACAGACAGTGATGTCACTGACTCATGCATTTGCAATATGGGGCATATTAAGATATTTATACAAATAAAATCAGGCTATCCTGTATATGAAAGTATCTTGATAATATGCATCTTGAAGTGGATTAAAACTTTCTCCAAAGGAGAAATGTTCATATTTTAACTTAACTTTATATTCTATATTATGCAGTAAATCTTAACTATAGAAATTAAAGATCTTACCAGTGGTAATATATGAAGTGGGAGTCTAAAACCAGAGAAACAGTAGTTTGTCAGTATATTTTGTGCCTCACAGTATCTGCAGATTTACTGTTTTCAAATTTAAATAGAAATCAAACAAGAGACATGTAGATTCAGCTGACTTTATCTTTAAGCTAATAAAAAAATCCCTTAAAAGTGATCTTGGGGGTGTGATGGGAATGTTCTGGAATTAGGTAGCAGTATGGCTGCAGTGAATATACTAAAAAACCAATGACTTGTAAAAAAAAATGTGATCTTTGGATCTTTAGAAGCCAATGACTGCAATTATAAATCCTGGCTGAATGTGTTTAACAAAATCAGTGTACACAGAAATCTTTACATACTGAACAAAATTCTACATGTCTTCTTCAATTTCACTAAGATTTTGTTAAATCTGCAAGTGTGTACTATCCAGCTAATTGAAAGTACTATTTAGTGTTCATCAGAGCTTTTTCACAGCAGCAAAAATTGACTTAGGGAAATGGACTTCTACATTATGTAGGAAAAAGATATATACAATCATAACAGCTGTCTAGATGTATGATATTGATATTCAACTCTATCTTCATTGTGCTGAAAAGAAAAGGATACACCAAGACAATGTCTATTGATCACTCTGGTGATGTGAATACCACCTGCACTTAACCGAGTATGGTTTTCATTCTGTTCCCAGTATTGAGGATGGCATTTATCTCAGAAATTCATACTGTAAATATACAGCAGGCATTTTTTCCTAATTATATGTCTTAATATACAATATTATCATTTTCTAGAGTATCTTTATACATGAAAGTACATGACTGATTAAATTAAAGTTTAGTAATGGATAAAAAATTCATAATTCTCAAGACCTGGTACTATGTAAAAAACAAAAAGACCACAAATTTCTACTTAGTAAAGCAGCTAATCTTGCCTGAAAGTTTAGTGTCACAAGCCTATAATATGTGCAAAGAAATGCAATACAAGGAACCATGCAAAAAAACAGTAAAATGAATGATCCAGAAAAAGTCAAATCTCGAAAAAGCAGCTTTATTAAATACATCAAAATCAACTGTATACATAAACTGTAGGTCCAGCATTAGCTGTACCATGTAGGACACACAGCACTGTAGGATCAAGTCTCACAAATCTGCCCAAATAAGTCATGCCGTCTTTGGTTGACTGCAGCACGAGAGGTATGGCAGCAGTTCTGAAACACAGAGTCAGCCTTCACTTGGCAGCTGGGCTTCAATGTCCCATCTGCATATGGGGCACTTACTGGTAATCAACCACTGGTCAATACACACTTTGTGGAAAATGTGCATACAAGGAAGACGTCTATTATAGGCAAACACAACAAAAAACAAAAAATTAGTCTTATGACAACTGCATATGGTATACCTGTAATAATTCAGGAGTGTTTCAAAGTTACAAGACATCTCTTTTTTCTGTAAAAAACATTAAGCAACCTCCCTCTCTAATGACAGCTACACCTATATTAAATTAACACTGGGAAAAATAAGGTATAAATACCCAAGATGGTTAACTGTTTCAGCTATGTAACCAAATCATATAAAACCTCAAGGATTTAAAACACTACACTGGCAGTTATTCCAGTTTTGTTTCTGTAAATGAGCTGCCAATCTGCTGAGTTGGCAGTATGTTCCCTGTTACACAAAATTGCAAAAATGTATTTTTTTCACTATCAAATGCATTTGTGATATACTTTTAAAAATATATCTAATTCTCTCTCAAAAATATTAGAACTCATTATTCTAGCATGAGTTCTAGTCGTACTAATTAAGAAATCTTATGTAATATTATTTTGTATCTAGAGAATCTTTTAAAGTACAGATTGAAGGTTAATAATAAGGCTTTATGGGTAGTTGTTATACCCACTTAATACTATGGTACTCTTTTTTTAAAAACAGTTTAATCCATTTTGTAATATATTTGCCATATTGAATCATGTACACTTGAAACTAATTTGTATCAATTATATCTCCATAAGAAGTAATTAATGTGAAAGAAAGGTTAAAAGGAGATGTTTACTTTGGTATACTACACTAAGTCATCACTTAGCAATTGAGAAATAATGAAAGCATCCAGGCAATACAGGGTAAATCTAAGTGAAGAGTGGGATAGAAGTATCCATTTCTAGTCCACTACTAAGAGCTGTCACACATTTTTAGACTTCCTAGTTATAGCTAAAAAGAGATGCTCCAATTACTCATTGAACAATATTGACACTACTGTAAGAAAAGTTAGCTTCCATATTTATAAATTTCACTGTCAATACAGTGTTCAAATAACCTATATGTGGTATGGCAGACAAATGTTTATAATTTTTTCTCTCAGCCAACTGAACACATACAGTAAAGTTACCCTTATAAATTAGGGCAACAAAATTAGCATACGGTTCTGTTACATATGTTATAGAATCTGTTTCACATGAGATTATGTTCCTTTAGATAAAAGGAGAGCAGGTGCAAAATAATTACTTAAGTGACTATAAAAAGAAAATACCTAAAATTAATACTGGGTTAGCATAACACTTTCTAAGTTGCAAAGTTGTAAGAACTGAATAGTCCCAAGCAATGAGAGGAAATTTTTGGACAAAATCTATTTATGAAAAGATGCTGTAAAACACTGCATGGAGTTAATCGGGATCCCCCTCCTTGAGCTTTGGAGAATACATTACCTGAACAGTCTCAGCCTCCAAAGCCTGTCAGATGCTCCTTTCTGCAAGATGTAGAGAAGACAATTTGACCACAAAATTTCCCTGCCCACATATGTTTCCCATCCCACCCACTGTTAGTAATACAGACTTAAATCTTTTTCTTTCACTCACTACAGGAAGGCGATTCTCTACACCTCAGAGATTGGTAACAGGATATGCCAGGAGTGATCTTTATGTGGCTTGTAGTCTACTTTCACAAAAAACCTCATTTACAGTTTTGACAATGGATTTTATATAATTAATGTGTAGTTACCTCACATCTTCACCTTCTTCTAAAATAGACAAACAGATAGTACATTTTTCCTGTGTCTTCGTCTGTCCCTTCTTTGCCATCTTGTTGGCAGTGCCGTTCCTTCTGTGAGAGCCAATCAGGGGTCACCTTGTTAGTACAGATGACATTATTGAACAAGTGAGTGAAGTCTGTGTTTACTTGAAAAACAATCCAAAACAAAACTACACATTCACCCACAGCTTATCTCCCAGGTATAACTGTAATGAGTTAATGGATGAGTTAAGTGACTATTTTCAACTAAGAGTTATTTTAAGACTTAAATAAGCAGCAGCAAAAGCAAAATTAAATGTAAATAATTCATTACTTGGAAATCTACTGTTTTTAATACACAGTTAGGATGATACGCATGTAAACTCTATTTTTGTCCCATCATGAACCTAGCCTTTACTAATGAATTTTCAAATAACATCCAAATAAATTGATCCGATGACATCGTCTTTAGTTTACACAACTGAAAGAACTTAAATTTAGTAGTAATACCTCTTTAATACAATGTAAGCAATGTCGGACAACTAAATATCTGTCAAAATATGTGGCCAGTTAAATTACAGTATAAGTTATTAAAAAGTATATGGGTGGCACACAGAATGAACACATAATGAGCAAAAACTGCACTCATCATACTCTTTGTGTTTTTAAAAGTGGAAGGGAAAATATGTACACGTGTACATTAGTAATGCACAGATATATCTAGATTGCCTAAGAAATCCTTTCTTCTGCTTAGAAAAACTTCGGTCATCAAGGTAAGAATCTTCAGAAGATATATTTTTACACTTTCCATTTTTTTGAATCATATGCAAGCATTGCTTTAGTAATAATGTAGTTGGCTAGACTCCATAAATTCAAAGAAGGTCCATAATATTAAATCTTATGCATTTCAATAATAATGTAGACATTACACAGAAAAATTTTTTACCTTTTGGTATTTGTGTAGCTATGTACATCTTTCAATTGTCTCCTGGGATGCTCCACTACTGTCATTTTCTACTCTTCCTTCCAAATGTATCAGTTCCTGAAGGTGAAGAATAACTAGTATTAAAAGCCAGGATGACTATTCCTTGACTAGCACTGTCAATACTGTAAAAGCCATAGTGCTCCATATTTATAAACCTGCAATATAAATACAGTGTTTGCAATATGTTAAGGCAAATGGTTGTTTATAATTCTTTCCTCAGCCAACTGAAGTGGTACGACAAAGTTACCCTTACATTCTTCATTAACTACTACTACCCACCTCTTGCTTCTGTATCCTCTTCGAATGCTCTGTCTTAAGCCTAAAAATAGCTTCAAGTTTACCCAAAACTGTTATCTCCTTAATCCTGGAATAACTGCCAACCCTATTTCCTGCTTTCCCCTCAAAACCAAGCTTATACAGCAAGTAGTTTATATTCACTTTTCCCATTTTACCTTCCTCCCTGTAAGCTATGGACACCATCCCCATCACTCACCAAGAACCACTCAAATGCACTGAACATTTTTCAAACTTTGTACTTTTCTGGTGAGACACTAATGACCATGTTATTTTGACATTATTCTAATTTTGTTTCTTCTCAACTTTTCTAGCCAGTGCTCAGACCCTTTCTTTGAAGACCAGTATTATAATTTTTTTAATTTAATTATTTACTTATTTTATTTACATTTATTTTGGTATCATTAACCTACAATTACATGAGCAAATATTATGGTGATTAAACTACCCCCTTCATCAGGTCCCCCCCAAGTAACCCCATTACCGTCACTGTCCATCAGCGTAGTGAGATGTATAGAATCACTACTTGTCTTCTCTGAGCTGTACAGCCCTCCCCGTTCCCCGCTACCTTATATCTGCTAATGGTAATACCCCTTTTACCCTCTTATCCCTCCC
>JAQQAC010016349.1:0-38249 GCA_029783875.1 Phataginus tricuspis | reverse complement strand
CCTAAAAAAAATAAAATGCAGCCTTTGGGCATATCCTTAAAGCCTACATCTCCAGTGTTAGGGAATCTAGTTTCCTCGTTCCATGTCATGTGCTGAGAAACACTTCCCATGCATGTATAAAATGCCTTGTAAAGGAGGTGTGACATGGTATGAACAAATAGGACACGTTCCCCACCAATGATAAACTGCCTGGCCTCTGTTTATAAAGATCCACACATTATAACATATTGTGGGGAGGAGATTTTACTTCAGTCAGCAGGCTCGGGGAACACAGAGCAGTCCTCGATGCTACCCTAAAGCTTTTCTGGGAGAAGTGAGCATATAGATTTGAGGACCATCAGAACATGTTTGAATCTACATCTTTGGAAATCAGGAAAAGATTTAAACTTGGTCCTCATGCACAACAGAAGTTCTTTGTACCCCCAATGCCCTTGAACCTCTCCTAAATTGGTATATTGGAGGCAAAAGGTAAGCGGAGTCCATGTAGATGACTCCCATTTTTTTTTATGGCCTTGAAAGAGTGAAGGCTAGCATTCTTCGTAAGTCAGAGGGATCCCTCTTTGACCTGTTGCTTTTCTACCCAACCTTTGTTTTCCTCCTGTTTTGATTAAGAAGTGGTACCAGCCAGTCCAAGAGCATGTATTTCCTTTGATGTACAAAGGCATTAGTCTGTTTTTTTTAAGTCCAGAGTAACTAGAAGAACCAGTTAAAGAGATGGTTGCCCAAATTCCTTCTATATTAAATTTCCAGTTCTGTTAACATTTTAATTGTGTCTTTCCTGAGAATCATAGAGAAAATAATAATATCATGCCATGCTGTGTGATTATGGCCATATTTCCCATAAACCTACTAGCTTAGATTTTAGAGCTAAAGTGATCTTCAGAATCATCTAAATCAGCATTTACAAATGTGCTCTTTTTTTATGTAAAACCAGTGCTCTACCCATAAATAGGTTCTTTCTACAAATACGTTTGGGAAGACTATAGTATCGACCTCTTAGCAGTTTTCAACACCTTAGCATAGAAAAGATTCCAAGAAACCCTGTATTAAAGAAATCCCTTCTATTTTACTTAATCCAGCAATTCCCAAACCTATTTTAACTAGAGAATCCTTTTACACATAACAGTTATTTGCATCTTTCAGAATTACTGGTTTGAAGAACATACCGGGAAATACCGACTTATGTGTTTTTTTCTTGCTGATTGTTTTCCTCTTCATGAAAACAACAGTTAACTCCGAGCCTCACCAGCCTTTTTTGGTGTTATAAGTTGTATGGAAATAAATGGAGACGAACCAAATGAAACAGGCAAAGGTTATTTATTCACAGCTTGCTGGAGCAAGGGAGTCAGCCACCATCACTTGCATTTTGGCAGAAACTGAAAAGCAGAAGAGTAGGAAAGCTTTAGAGCGTAAAAAAGGGTGCCTTTGATTAGAGGCTGTCGGCATGTCAGTGAGCCAGCTAAGCAGGAGTGAGGTAGTCTATGTAGGTGTTTAGTGGTACATTTTGACTTTCTGTGGTTGGACCTACACTGGAAAAAACAAAACAAAACTAGGGAAGCTGTTAGTTATTAATCAAGCCCTGGTTCTGTTGTGTTGATGTTTACAGGGGTTATCGTCAGGCATCCTGGACTGGTTGCTAAAGACAGTAGTCTGACTTCCTATGAGTCTGAGTTGTAGGTAGTGGACTCGTTTCTTGGGCTGGTTACTATAGATCCTGGGTTGGCTTCTAGAGATGTGTGCTGCAGATTTGCAGATCAGAGTTCTGTTTTTATATGTGATCTGGCCATCACCCATTTGTATTTTCTCAGTTGGGAAGAAGAAGAGTCCAGAGGCAGACAAAGGAGGTAGAGGAGGCTGCTGGTCACAGTTTTGGGCCATTGGGTGACATGGTCACTAAATCTAGTGGAGGTTTAGAGCTCTGAGTTCTTCGGGTTCATCCAAAGGAAACAGGTTCTTGGCTTTAGAACTTTGGGAATAATGACATTTCAAATAAAATAGCGGGAGAAACCAACCAACCTTCTTTTTTCTTTTCTTTCTTTCTTTCTTTTTTTCTTTCTTTCTCGTAAGCCTGGTCAGTCATTCTCTTCCCAAGCATAGGTGGGGGGAAATATTTTTTCTTGAGAAATCATAGTCAGAGGTATTTTGATGGAAGAAAGAGTCATTCATAAATGTGTCCCAAATAGTAATAAATAAAAAACTAACACTGACTGCGTGTCAAGGACGCACTGAGAAAGAATCCTAGGACTCAGCCAGAAACGATATGCTTTAAAACATCCCTTTCTTTTTAACTAATGGACATATTATATGTAAGCGGGTACAGAACATTTCCCAAGCACGGACAGTTAGGTAATAGTTTCCCCGACTATCAGGTAGCATGAATGCATTCAGTAGAATTGCTGCTCAGCAGTTAAGTCATGGAGTCCAGGGCCGTCTCATCCTGGTTGAATGCGGGACACCGTCGTCCCTCCCTACCCCCAACATTCCTGCTTCTTTTACTTTTTTTCTCTCCTCTGTTGTTCCAAACTAAAGCCTAGGAATTTATAACAAAAACATCAGTTAGGAAATGTCAAGCTTACACAATTAGAGGTGATGAGAGAGAGGTAAGGAGGCAGAGGGGGAGGCTAACATTATGGGAGCCGTGTATGCTGCTGCATTTTCCCTCTTACACCCATAATTTTATTTTGTTCTGACAACCTACCTGGAAAGTAGGTAAGATGAATACTGTTATCCCCACTTTGCAGATATGAAAGCTGGAACACATGAGTTGCCTTGCCCAAAGTCATATAGTTGGGTGGAATTGCAGACTAGGAAAGGAAGCAAGAAGTCATCTCATCTAAGCCTCTCACTTTATAGATGTAACAGCTGGGAACCGAAAGATCCCCTGGCCAGGTAGCCAAGGACAGGGAGCTCTGGCCAGTGCCTGGCAGGCAGAAACCGCCCCTGCGGCAGCACAGTCAGCATCAGGTCTCAGGCCTCCCAATTCCTGCCCATTTCTTTTCCCGCTAGAAAACAATTCAATTAAAGGGCATGTTTTCTAATATATTGAAAAAATGTTCATTTATTGGGCATGCTGTTTTTTTATTAATAGACTTTTCAGAATAACAGCAAGCTGATAAGCTGATGCACCTAGAGAATGCATGTTTCATTGAACAGTTCTGCTAAGCATGTACGTTTTATGTTCTAATGAAACGTGCCTTTGGGGTATGTGACTGGAGTAGTAAACTTGTAAACTTAGAGTTTTATTTATATTCTTTTAAAATGAACATAAAGGTTAAAAGCCAGAGTATGTGGCAGTATGGCTCATCACAAAGCTTAGCGCCCTGAAAGAATATTCCAAGGAAAAAAAAGGACTGAAAATCTTTCCTTGGTTACAGTAACTTCTCTTTGGTTGCCTGAGATAAAATATAAGCAATCGATTCACTCAGCACCTCTCCTAACAATTTTTTATTTTTGCCTTACCAATAATTATTCCCATGATTCACACAGAAATGGAAATTTGACAATTACTCAGTTAATTTGATCAGAGTTGACAGGCAGCTAATTAATCCTGCCCACTCTTCATCCAGTTTAGGAATTAAATGAGTTGATTTAGCCTAAAGGAAACATAGGTCAAAAATGGCAGGATAATTCACTATGTATGTAGGATTCCCATTGTATTTATACATACACACTATCTATGTACCTATTTCTCTAAATCTATTGTATGTATTGCCATTATTTTGCATATATACATACATATACACATATGTATATGTGTATGTATAAGTATACAGACATATGTATATGTATAGATATACTTATATACATACACACATAGCAAACATTAGGCATAGAAATGAAGCTAAAATTTGTTTTCTAAACTTAGCAAGGTTATTCTTTTTTATTTCCAGTCACCTAATTGTTGTGTTTTTGTAGCGTTTTATATTCATAGTAACGGCTAGAATGCAAATGGATTGCCAAGGTGCTCACGCAAGAACAGCCCATGAGAACATCTCTAAGGGGCCACAAGGGCATGCTTACTGAGGAAGGCCTGGGCAAGGAACCTGGCTTCTCAGAGCCCCAGTCCTCCAGTTAGTAAAAGGGAGACCACAAATAAAGCGTCTCTCACAGTGTCTGACACAGAGATGGCGCGCCATACAGCAGGACACTTGAAGACAGTGCTTGACACAGTTCCTCCTGGTAAAGAAGAAATAAGCATTATCAGCTTCAGAGTAATTAAAACTTAACTACTGAACACAAATCAGTTAAATGCGATAGAAAAATCAATGTTATCAGGTATGTGAGCTGAGTCAATTACTTCAGCTTTAAAGAGAATAAAAATCTGCCATTACAGTAAGCCAAGACTTTCATACACACTTATTAAAGGAATATTACAGTAGAATGGTTAAGAACCCCAGTCCTGTCTCCGACATAGCTGGAACTCCATCCTCGCTGGACCTGGTGGCCTAGGGCCATTATGCAAGCACTCTCTCTGAGCCTTAGTTTCCCCATTGATAAAATGCAAATAATAGCACCTAACTCACAAGGATCAAATGAGTTTATATATGCAAAGTGCTTAGTAAAACCCCCGGCACAGAGTAAGTGTTCAATAAATGATAGCATTCTCTCCATGAAAGAACTCCGTCTCATTTTCTCATAATGACACCCCCTAATAGACTTGGGACTTGGGAATCAGTTGCATACTCTGAGCTCACGTCTCCTCTGTCCCCAGGGATGGTGAACTTCAGTGAGGTGTCGGGGTACCCGGTGCTGCAGCACTGGAAGGTCCGGTCTGTGATGTACCACATCAGACTCAACCAAGCGACCGTCTCTCAGGGTGAGCAGCAAGACATCCCTCCCACCTGCTCCTGGGACTTGGAATTCTTTTCCAAGGGCACAAGCCTTTTATTCCGTTGTGGAAGATACAGTCGAAAATGTAGCCACTCCATGAGATACATAACCTATTCGCTGAGAGTCACCCTGAAGGGCAAATACTTGGAATTGGATCCCTTTTTAAGTACAGATTAAATTGCAGGTTTTAGCTTAGACTATAGAAGAGATGGAAAGAGCAAGACAGGTACCGCTGCAGATAAACGCCTACTTTATCATTTTCCCTGGGGTCACCCAGTATAAAGGGAGGGTATGCAAAAGTAGGCTTTTTATAAATGGGCAGAATAAAACTTTCCAGATGCAAAGAGCAGAACTTAGAAGCTCCATGCAATGGAAGAAAGAAGGGAAGAAAACAAGAAGGAAAGAGGGGAGGAAAATAGAAAACAGCTTATGGTCCCCAAACAGCAAGTAAATAAAAGATGAGCTAGAGATTTATTTATATTTATACCTGTATCTACATAAGTGAGTTAAGGAGAAGTGAATTCTAAAGCTTAGGACAAATTGTTCCAAAACAGAACAGGGAGGAACCCTGTCCAAGTATCCTTTAAATTTTAGTTGTAAATGCCCAGAATCCAGTTTTTCCTAGCACTTGAGCAGTTCCAATGTACAATTTGCAAATGAGAAAATTTCTACAAATAAGGCTTTACTACAGGTACATATCTCTATTCTACCTCATCCCCTTGGGCTAGGAGAGTGTTCCTCAACTCCTGTACTTTCTCCCATAGAATCTGGCTTCGCTGGGTTGGATGAAGGATAACTACAGCCAGATGGTACTGTTGGCAGAGGACAAGACAAGGAGAGGGATCTTAGGGTCAGCAACAGGAATGCAGAGCCTTAGGGCCAATAGGAGAGTGATAAGGGACAGCAGATAGGCAAAGAATTATAAAGAGATGTGAGAAATACACTCCCAAAAGGTTAAGCTTCGTGCATAGAGAGAGAGAATGCATTCATGATATAGAACATTTCCATAGGATGCAAAGGGACTCAGAATTTCTTTTCACATGAAGAAATTCTTGGCAAGAAGGGATTGGGATGAGAATCTTGCTGAAGTAAACTCTGCTGGTGCAGAAAACACCTAGACAGAACTAAATTACTCTTCATTTAGGAAAATACAGCAGTGGAGATGATCCTGTTTACATGCTCGTTGGCACCCGGCACAGGTGCCACGCGCATCCGGGGTTGATAATAGGATGTTGCTCTTGCCACGTGACTTTCCAAGCCACACAAGGCATCCCGGGTGATGTGGACACTTCTGTCTTGGCATGTCTGGGCCAGGCTCTGCTTTGTCCTGATGGGAAACAGGCACATAGAAAGGAAGACTGCATAAAGCTGGCCAAGTCCAGAAGGTATTGGATTTGGAAAATTTGCCTTGGGATATCTTTCTGACCAGTATAATTCCCTGAAACAAGGGAAGTAAATCCATTGTTTGGGGAGGAGGGGGAGGAGGCAAACAGATCTTTTCCTCACTTTGCCATTTCCCAGTCCTTCTAATTTTCATTTTCTAAAATAAATATAAGCAGTGCATATTGCTTTTCTCACCTTTCTTCTCCCACTGTCTCCCCTTTACCAGTTTCTCTATCTGAAAGCAACGTTCTGAAAACCTTTTTGGTCACTACCCACAGTCAGGTTACATTTTACACTCTGATCCTGTACGTATGCACCCCCGCACCCCCGCACACACATGACAGAAGTTTTGTGAAGCAGTGCTTCATCTTACAACGTGAAATGTTCTCTGCTAGTATTTGGGTTTCTATTTTCGACTATTATTTTTCATTTCTTTTCAAATGCTATTATCTGACCTAACTACATTGATTTTAACGTCATGACTTGTGATTTGAAAAAAAAAAAACTGACTTAAACAGGGAGTAAGATTTGGCAGTTCTCCCCTTGACTTGCACAAAGTTAACTACGTAACCAACTGGCTTGAAGAAAAATTCATTTAGGAACTGAAATGCCTCCTTTAGCTAAATGGAAAGATTCACCTGGCCGTTCCAGCCAGCTCTCCAGCATCACTGCGAGCCACACGGGCACTTGCACACTTGAAGCTGAGTGGCCTGGGAATCCAGACACCACGTGGTGAGTTCTCACTCTCGCTTTTGGGTGGTGTTTCTCCATAGCCCTCAGCAACGCGCTCCACTCCCTGGATGGGGCTACATCTCGTGGGGACTTTGTGGCCCTGTTGGACCAGTTTGGCAACCATTACATCCAGGAAGCTATCTACGGCTTTGAGGAGTTCTGCTCTATCTGGTACCCAAACAAGCAGGTCCAGCGGCGACTCTGGCTGGACTATGAAGACATCAGCAAAGGTGAGTGGCGTGCTCATCCGCCAGTTCTACACCCCACACAGGCACTGGCTGCCTCGGTGCCACCCATAGGAGCAAACTTTGGGAGCCCGATGGTGAAGGACTAATTCAGATGTTGCCTCAAGGCTCTGTGCCCATCTTCAACACTGCCAAGGTTTGGTTGCTAACATCTTGGGGTGTTTGGAGAAACGTCAGATGCAGGATGGGGTCAATGCTATTCTGGACACTGTGTTAGCTATCATAAAGAGGGTCCTCTGTAGGTTTTTACTAGTCACCGTGCCTCTGCTTCCATAGCAAAAGCAAAGTGCTAGAGTGTTCTTATGGAGTTGGGGAGAAAGAGACTTGCTGTCTTCCCCACTAGTCCTGCCTCTAGCTATCCCAGCCTGCACCGCTGGCAAGCCCTAGCGGCACCAACGTAGTACACCTCTCACCCTGTTCTGCCCTGTATTTAGGCTCATTTCTCCTACTGATTTGTGCTGTGAGTCACTCTCTGTTGGCCCAGGCATTTGTATAGCTCTGGATGACAGCTTCCCAAATAAATCCTTGCCTACCATTTGACAGCAAGTTAATACTCAGTTCAAATAAGGATAAGGAATTGGAATTTTTCAAACCTTCTGCATTCCTCTTCTGGTATAGGAGGCGTATTGGTTGGTCAATTTGTATTCTGATCAACCAAGACTGGCCTAGAATTGCCATTCATGGAATTTCTTCTCTTGAGTTCATCCTCAGGACATTCTGATGAGACCAGGTTACGGATGTGTAAGTTACTAAGGGGCAAGTAATGAAATAAGCACAATGAAAACTCGAGAAGTAGGTCATCTAGGATTTAATGACAGGAGTCCCTCTGAGACTAGGGACCCTCTGCTGTCGGCAGTACTGCAGTGGGGAAAACGTGCCTCAGTGGCTGAGCTGCTCTTGGTTCTCTGAGTTCCTGTTTTCCCTTGTTCCACAGGCAAGAGACACGAGAACCTCTCTTCTGACTGAGCATTTTCTCGCAGAAGAAGCAAGAGGCTTGGGTCTGGGCTGCAGTTGCTCTAGGCATTTCCCCCCAAGCCCTGATTCCCCTAAACTCAAGATATCCAATCATAGGTCTCTGGTATCCCTTCGAACATCAGTATCTTAAAATTGTCTGAATCCCGTTTGCCTACAAAAGAGTGTAAAGTAATCAACTGTAGATTAGACCAGTTCTAGCTGGCAAAGCTGTCTTATGTTTCCATGCCAGAACCTAGTGGTTGAACCAAAGGACAGAATTCTCCTCTATTGCCGTTTGCCTGTGGTTCAAGGATTGCCAGGCCCTGGGACTCCTGGGAGACAAGAGTCTGACGTTCCCCAGAACTCCTGGTTCCGTCTCAAGGTTATAGTGTCCTTACAGTTAAACACTGAGCCCAGGAGGGAAATTTGTCCGTGACCTTGGCACTGTGTCCTGCCCCCCTGGAACTCAAGCCATTCTTGCCATATAGGAACTATTTTTATCATAGTCCTACTGCTGACTTTACTTCTCATAAATATGATGTAGACAGCCCCTTGCTTGTTATTGATCTTAAAGGATTTTCAAACATTTTAGCATGTCTATTTTGATCTCTCTCAGTTGTCTATTTATGCAAGCCCCACTTCTGAGTCTTAACTCTATATCATAGGGTTTATCTCTCATATTGTTTGGTCTGGTTATTACTCTTAAATATTTTTCTCCTCTCTAGGCACGAAGTTCCTTTTATTCCAAAAGTACGAACCATGCTACTGATTAAGAATTATAAGTGCATAAAACAAAGGAAGATTTTCTTCTGCTTCTCTGCACTCTGAGAGGATTGCTCCAGAATGGGGTTTATACACTAATGGTGATAAGTGTTCTGAGTGGGCCATGCCTACCATGACATGAAAGTTACACCTCTTTGGACTTGAGTCCTTTGATTATATGTTCTCGCCTGCTCTAACTTTAAAAACCTTCTAGTGAAAAGGATTTCTCTGTTCTTTCCTTTTGTACCTATGACAAGATACCTAAAATTGCTTATGGATTGAATAGGATAGGAGGTTTATCATGGTTGAAATGAAACAGAAAGGGCATAGGATTTAATTAAGGGTTGGGACTGTAGAATCAACCAGGTGACTTTTATTTAGTCAGTGCGCTATCAAGACCTCACTTGTAATACCCTCCGTGATCTTTGATCCTTTCCAGCTCTGCTAGTTCATGGATCTTTCCTAAGCCCCCCTTTATGTGAGAAGCTTTCTCCAGGTCAGGCATTAAATAAAGATTCTCTTCTCTCTGCAAATCTACCGCAAAACTTCTAAAGGGCAGGTGCCATTCTTTACTCAACTTTCGATACCCAGGGGCTAACACAGTGCCAGGGACACAGTAAGCCCTGAGCAGTCATTCATTGTAGGTGTTCTGCCACTGTCCTTAATGGTGGGGGTGGTAGCAGTGGTGGGAATGGTGGTGAAAGCCCTTCTGATGTGGTGCCTGCCCACATGAATTGTGTTATACACGTGTAAAGTGCATTAGCTACACCTGACTGATGGATACCAGAGGTGGATATTTTTGGCCAGATCTTCAGAAGGCATCCTCCCATTCAACAGACACTTATTTGCTATACTACCTGTGTGTGATTTGGCCACCCCAATATTTAGGAACACCTGTTTCTAGATAAGTCTGACTGAAGCCTATGAAAAATATACTCCCATTTCTCATTGAGATTAGCCTACCTTAATTTTTTTAACAGAGCAAATAAAGATGATCAATTGAAATTTCTCATTTTCCTCTCTCCACTTCTAAACTTATTATATTGTCTCTCATGGTCCTTTGCCCTCGCACCTCAGAAGGTAAAACAAGTTCCTCCTCTTCAGGCTGACCTTTCCACCTGTACGCTTGCAGGACCCCTCTCTGCTTCCTCTAAGAGCTCACTCATTCATCAGTCTCCTCATCCTTAGTCTTTCCAGCCACTTCAGCCTGTCCAGCCACCAAGTTATCCCTTCCCTAAACTTATATGTTCCAAAAAGTATTTTTATAAACACGTTTACCATTATTTCCTTCCAACATATCACCATCAAATTTCTTGAGTGAGTAGCATATACATCTTTTCTCTACTTTTTAATTTCTTTTCCTCTTCAAATTATTGCCTTCAACCCCTTCATGCTACAGAAATAGCCCTGGGGAAGGCAATCGAGCACTTCTTAATCAGGGGTTGACTTTTCTATTCTGCGACCATTCTATCTATCTCATTGAAGACTTTGTCCCCTCTTGACTGGGTCTGTCTTCTTGAAAATTCACTCTTCCCTTGTGTTCCTGATGCTGTTCTGTCCAGATTCTCTTCATAAACCTTTGGCCTTGCTTTCTTTTTTGCCCTTCCTCTTCTAAAGGAATCATTACATTTTGCTTTCTTTCCAAAATTTCATCCCTAATGTTCTATCTCTTCCTTACCATTGTTGGGTAATTCTCTTCTGTATCAACCGCTATCTCTACTTTTCCCTGAGCTTCAAAACCTCATTTACGCTTGCTTGTTTCTACCTCAGTGATCAACATCTCTTTCATGCTCTACCCCATCCTCTGCCATCAACCATTTACAAAGCTCTCTTTTTATCATCTGAATATTTCTCCAACAGGTGTCTTCTCTGGTCCATTTCTCAGAATTGTATGAGTCTAGAGTACCAGCTCTCATCAGAACTATTGAAATAGTATCTTCACATCATCACGTTCCTCTTTTCCTCAGTTTCCTGCCACTCTAGTCCATTCTACATTCCACCACCTAGGATCATTTTTAATGCCAGCGAGTGATGTGACTCTTCGGTTTCAAGGCCTTCACTAAGTCCTTACTGCCTTCTCAGCATGAACATGACTTCACTCCCTGTATTATTTCCTTCTTGCTACTGCCACAGGTTACCACAAACTTGGGGGCTTACAACAACATAAATGTATTCCCTGAAAATTCTGAGGGGTGCAGAGGTCCAAATCAGTTTCAGTGAGCTCAACTCAAGGTATCAGTAAGGCTGGTTCTTTCTGGTGGCTCCAGGGGAGAGCCCCTTTCCTTGCCCTTTCCGGCTTCTGGAGGCCACCTATATCCCTGGGCTTGTGACCCCTTCCTCCATCTTCAAAATGCATCACACGATGGGGGCATAGCTCAGGGGTAGAGCATTTGACACCAAAATGCATCACTCCAATCTCTGTGTCACATGGTCTTCTCTGACTCCCCCTGCTTCCTCTTATAAGGACCCTTCGATTATACTGGATCCACCCAGATAATCTAAAATAATCTCCCCTTCTCAAGAGTCTTTTAATTTAAGTATATCTGCAAAATCCCTTTTGCCTTTCCAGGCAACCTTCACAGGTTCCAGAGATTAGGACCAGGGCATCTTTGGGAGCTATTATTCAGCCTTCTGCAGCCTCTGCCTGTCCAGCTGCTGTGTCATTGACCACTCCCTACCCCAAGCACCCTCTACTCAGATGGTACAGTGGTACTTGCTATCAACACAAAACCCTTGCATTTGCTTCCAGGCAGTTTAAATATTCAGAGACACCTTTCTCCCCCTAGACTAGGACCATAAACATGTTTTCTAACGTCTCCACAATTACTGTGTATCACTTAGAAGTTTTCTATTGGGTCTTTCTCTTCCTCCTTTGGCACTCTGTTTTTCTCATTTCACTGGTGTCTGTTCAGTTGCCTTATTTCTGGCAGGATCTCCCTCCTTTCTTAGGCCCTTAGGATAAAAAAAACTTAGTTCCCCTGGTGATGATTTCTGTTTCTTGCTTGTGTTTTTTAATTGCTCACTTTAGCTCTATAAATTGTCATTTGCAATAAAATGAACTCTGTCCCGGGGCAGGCCCTGACTCTGGGTCCAGGATCACAGGTCCCACTGGTTTGGAAGAGGGCTTCCGCATTGCTCTTCTGCACTCCTGAGCCTTTGTATGCGTGTCTCCTATCTAACCTTGTTCTCTGTTCTACCTCTGTTCTACCATCTCCTCCTTCCTACACTTCAAGAGCCAGCTCAAATGTCATCACTTCCACCAAGCCATCCCTGAGGCTCTAGGCAGAGTTCTTTGCTGCCTGTATTATGCTCTTGTAGCTCCTTATATGTATACATTGGCAGCACTCTTCACATTTCCCTATAATTTCATTTCCCTGTATGACTGTCTCCCATGATAATAGACTTGATATAATAGAACCACAGTTCTCTTCTTTTTTTTAGTTTAAAAGTTTATTTATTTTAAAAAATCCAAAAAGTATGAAACAGAATAAAGTGAAAAATATATCTTCCTCCCATTCTTATTTCCCAGTAATCTAGTTTCACTGCCCAGAGGCAACCAGACAACTGTTCTTACCAGTTTACTGTCTATCCATCCAGAAATATCCTATTCCTAGCCTTTGAGAAGTAAACAAAGCAAGTTGCAGAAGAGTAGATATATTAGGGTCTCATCTGTTTTAAAAATTTTATATATAAATATATACACATATAAATATATATAGTATTTTAGTATCTAATTATATATGTATATGTATGTATGTATTTGTATATATACACCTAATATAAATAGAGAAACATGTATATAATCTCAAACATATATACATATATATATAATATATGCACACACATATACACACACACACACAAATTAACTGTTGGCTACAAGATGAGGGATATGGGGTGGAGACTTTCATTTTTTGGTACTAAAAACATCTGTACTGCCTTTCTCACAATAAATATATGCCATTTTTACAACAAAATTCTTTTAACACATTGAAAACTACATTCTGAAAATTTTGTGTTACCTTGAGTGAAGACTTTTAAAGTTAACTGAAGAATACAAGATGCACAGCTGTGTCTATGGAGAACTGAACTTTGGCTAGGATTCTGGGAGGAAGTGCAAAATAACATGGCCATTTTTTATTAATCTTTGGGTCTTCGTCCCTGACACAGTACCTGGCATATAATTAGCATCCACTGTTTGAATGGATCCTTTATTTTTTCTAACTTCAGAAAAAAAAAAAACAGGAAAGAACTGCAGGTCTGTGAGAAGTTCTAGAGAAGTCACCAAAAAAAAAAAGCTGAACCTTCTTCAAAAAGACCTACCAAGGGCTTAATTTTAATCCAGCACCTGACACGCTAAGCCACAGTACTTTCTCCTTTTTCTTCTTGTTCATGCTCCATTTGGGAGAGGATTTCTGTGGGTTTTCTTCCTTCCCTTTTCCAACATCATGTTCATTGTCACCTCAGATCTGACCTTTCCCATTGCCTTTTCTGCCCCTGCTTTTGGCACCTGTCAGTGGGTTTTCTGGGTCAAAGATTGGCAGTAGGATTTCCCCTGCACTCCTAGTCCATAATCCACTGTTGGTGTGTGTGTTTTCCTACTCAGTTGCCTCCTTTCCATGAGGAAAGCTAAGGAGCGTAGCTTCCTCTTCTTCCAAGACCCAAGCTGAGAGTCTTTCCCTTAAGGTGACCCTCTAGCTCTGAGACAGCTCAAGTCAGATTGGAGTCAAAGAACGAAATAGACCAGCTGCTTGGCACTGTATTTCTACCATGCAGGATGCCATGTTTTCCACTTTCCATCAGTTGTTTTTGGGTGGATAGAGCCCAAGACAGACTCAGTTGTTCCCACTCCCCAGGATAGTGAACAGATTTCTGCTATGGCTGAACCCAAAACGCTAGCTGCCTCAGGACTCAGCCTGTGATCCTGCTCTGAGAGGGCTGGTCATCAGAGACCCAGTCCTGTGTGTTTGGTGCTGGTAGCAGTTCATAGGCTAAGGTGCATACCTGTGGTACATGGCATAAAAATCTGGTTAAGTTAAGAACACAACATAAAAATCCAATGCAGAATAATATATTAAGTTTCTCTAAGGCTTTATGTTTTACAGCCCTAGGGTTGCAAACCAGCTCCAAAGGCTTTTTTTATGCACATTTATTACGATGAAGTTAGCACTCAAGTGGCAAATCAATTATGGCATGTAGCCATTTTCTTTAAATGATTAATTAATTAATTCAACAAACATTTGCCGAGGGCCTGCTACATGCAAAGCCCTGTAGTGAGCAGAATGGGGGTTTAGGGGAGACAGCTGCTCTATGGCTTTCCCAAGCCGACAGGCTGATGGAGGTGCTGCTGAAGTTGAACCTGGTGGTATCATAAACAGAGGCTTTGAAAAGGATCTGAGCTTTCCTAAATGTATGTGTGAGATTTTAATGTGAATCTTCAGGCCCCTAGACTCTGATGCAGAGTTCAGAGTAAACTGGATCTTCAGGTTGAGGGAGGAAGTTACTGGGGATAATATTACCAAACAGCATATTGCATAGCTTTCCTCACTGAGTTCTCAAACATACATATCACTTCAATATTACCTTCTCCATTGTACAGATAAGGAAATAAAGTCTCAGAAAGCTCAAATAACTTGCATATGGTCACATGATTAGTAAGCAGCAGAGCCAGGATAAGAAGATCCTTCCCCTACTGAGATATACCACGGATGTGGTCTGTTGTCTGCCAATGGCACAAGAAGAGATTAAGGTAGAAAGGTTTGTGGATAAAACGGGGATGTGATCAAGACATAATTGAAGCTAGGCCACGGGTGTAAGGTGAATGTAACAGGCCCAGATGTCAACCTTGGTTAGCCTTTATGGTGGACCCACTGTCTTCCACCTGGAGTTTTCTGGATTCCTGATTGTTGTGGAATTTGGGGGCAGTGATCAATAAGGACAAGTTCTTGTTTTCCTATCAGCAGTGCTTCTCAAAATGTAATGTGCATATGTATCACCTGGGATCTTGTTAGAGTGGAGATTCGGATTTAGTAAGTCTGGGTGGGGTCTCAGATTCTGCCTGTTTAACAAACTCTCAGATGACACCATGCTGCTGGTCCCAGGACCACATTTGGAATAACAAGGTGTGATATTCTTTGCTCGGAGACCAACAGGGAGTGCGTTCTCTCATGACCCCTGTTCATCCTGTCCAGTGCAGGAACTTCAACACTGGAGCCACGGCACCGTGGCCTCCGGGGCCATGTCCTGGTGTCATCTCCACAGAGGAGTGTCACAGACAAGAGCTAGCCTGAATGTTTTTTTTACTTTGGAGCAGGACGTTTCTCTGATTAAGCCATTGATCGTTAGGCTTGTGTGCAGAATCGAACAGTCCTAAGCCCTCGGGCACTGAAAGGAATTGGAAACATGCCAACAATCGGGATTAGTGGTAATAGATGTTTTTTTAAACTTTGTGCTGTAGGCAGCACTGTTCCCATCGTACTATCTCAAGTATTCTCTCTAGGTTTTTAAAAATAGTGTTCAAGGGGGCCCAGTTTCTTCCCTCTAGAAACCACAGATGTCATAGAGTTCCATTTCTTAACTAGCATTTTAGTCGATGGGACACTGGTGGTGATGTCAAACTCCTTTCATATAATTATGGGCCTGACCATAATGACATGTTGTTCATAATATACCACTGAGTAGTTGATTGCATGGTATTCTGGATTATTCTCTACTAAACATGTAAGCTTTGGCTTCACAACTTGATTGGTTGCTTTCTGGGAGTGGGTTTATTCATTCGTTTATTCAACACCTTCTATAACTAAACAGTGGTCTCTGCACTGGGCATATGATGGTGAATGACACAGAAAAGTTTCCTGCTTTTATGGAGCTTATATCTTAGTGAAGAGAACAGAAAGTGAAAAGTAACAGGTAAATGTAAGCAATAATTCTAGAAAGTGATCCTATAAAGAAAGTAAAACCAGATGATATACTAGAGGTTGGCTGGAGAACTGGGGGGCTGATGAAGATGGCAGGCACAGAGGAGGCCTGGGTGACGGTGATGAGACCTGGAGGACAAAGAAGAGCTGGCCATGCAAAGATTTGGGGGCAGAACAATCCAGGCAGAGGAAATAGCAAACACAAAGCCTTCATTATTATTTTTTCTGAATTCTCATAGCTTCTAACATAAGGTAAGGCATATAGAAATCACTTGGTAAATATCAGAAACTGATAACCAACATGACTGTGGAAAAGAGAGAGGCCTGGATTCTCTGATGGAACATGAAGAGAAGAAACTACTTCTGGCTAAACTTACTCTGTTTCCTTAGACTGAGCAAGCTCAGATGGGACCAATTTGTTTAACCCATCCTTTTTTATCTAACGTGTAGATCAGCGCTCAAGTGGGATGGCTGTAGTGATATAGACCCAGGAGAAATAAGCATATGGCTGCCAGCTTAGTAGAGAAATACACACATGCACAGAACTTTTATCCTGATCTCATGTTATGGGCTCCATCCTACAACTAATAGTTTATCTCTGCAAAAAAAAAAAAAATGTTGGAAAAAAATTAGAAGATAAATGGTGATTCAAGAGGAGATTCTAGGTCAGATGTGAAAATCTGGACTTGTCATCACCTGGGGTTTTCACATCTTGGGGGATGAGTGCCTTGTGTCTTAGCCACAAATATGTCTGTCTTGCCAGTCATACTCCAAGGCAGCAGGTTGAGGGAAAGAGCACTGGAAGGGGAGTCAAGAGACCTGGGTTCTTGGTCTCAGTTGAGCCATTAGCCAGTGAGCTGACTTTGGGTAAGTGACTTAACCCCTTCAAAATCATCTCATCTGTATGATAACTAAGTTGAATTAGATGATACTTAGAGTTTCTTCTACCTCGAATGCTTTGTGACTTGGTATACTCAGCAAATGATTCCTACTTCTGGTAATAGAACGCAGCGTTTAATAATGCCTGGCTCAAGGCTAAGCAGGGTACTTCAGCTCATAGTGCAGTGCGAGGAGTTTAATGCACTTGTTCATAGTCAGATAGTCTTATGTCAAAATTTCTATTAGCTGTTTCTTAAGAACTTTACTTGATGACTGTGAACCTCAGTTTCCTCATCTGTAGAGCAGGGCTATTGATCCTTACCTTACAACTAAGAATTGTGTAAGGACTGAATACGATAATTATATATAAAGCACAGTGTCTAGCATTCTGTAAGTGTTCAATGCATTGTGAGTCATTATTCTCACTATTATTATTAGCATTATTTTAATAAAATTTGCAGTTTCTGCTATTTTTTAACAAAATAGCAACTGATAAAACTGTTAAAGACATGTCAGTAAAACTTTTCCCTGGGTAAACTGTCTTTCCACAGAAATATTGATGTATACTTGAGGAATCACAAATCACCTACTGACCAGGTTAGTGGAACAGGGTGGAGGGTGGGTCAAATATCTCCATTCCCCAAACTGGGATCGGCACCACATCTTTTTGGCAAACATTTTCAGTCCCAGTTGCAACTGGTTTGCTAGAAGACCAGGAAATGAGCAAGACTTCTCCTACTCATATGAGAGGGAATTTTTTTTTGATGGGGTAAAGAGACAGGGAATGAGAATGTGCTTTCCATGGAAAAGGATCCTGGGGGAGTTTTGTGGATAGCAGCCTTGGTGTTACTGCCTTTTAAGTGCAAAGGAGCTGTCAGGTGCATTTTCCAAAAGGGAAAGAACTCATAAATGCGTCCCCTGTATCAGCCTTCCCTTTTACCTGTGGTTCAAACCCGGCGCCATCTGGTCCCACTGCCTGCATACAGAAGCAGACACGGATTCCTCTCAGGCCCCAGAGGTGGGATCCTGGCCCTATTAACAAGCTAAGTTCCAGCCTAAGTGGATGTCGGGGTTGAGAGATAAGTCATTAGTAGTTTTTGCTTAACTTTTTAAGGCTCTTATCATTTCCTGATGTCCATTAGTAATTTGCTTTAGAGGAACACTTTGATATTCCAAAAAGCTCAAGGGAGGGTCAACCATTGCTGAAAGGTGAGGGCTACATTCCCAAATCTCTGAGTTCATTCCCTGTTCCTACCCACCTCTTGCAGTGTATAACACCATGCACACAACACCAGGCAGTCAATATTGGTTGAATGAATACAATGAGTGAATGCCATACTCTTTTCTCTTCCAGTTTCTTTTCAAGGGAAATGACAACACTTGTCTAAGACAGCATCTCCTCAGACACCTTCCCCTCCAGCCCTCTGGCACCAGCCCCCTGTCATCATCTCTCTTCCATATCCCCAGGTTTGATGGTTGTGTGTTGGGATCCTGGGGGTGGATAATGTCATGTCCTGAAATTTGGCATTAGACGAATAGGCTAGACATTAAAACCAAATGATCAGCACAAGGGAGGACTAGGATTAAATGCTATGAATGGGAGTAGACCCAAGTGTGGATCTACAGATGGACACGGATTCCTCTCAGGCCCCAGAGGTGGGACCCTGGCCCTATTTAACAAGTCATACTCTTGGCTGTTAGAGTTTGGCTTGAGTTAGTCCAAGTTTCTGGCTACCAGGTTATGTTGTAGGATCCAGTAGTAGTCTTTCTTTTACCACCCTTCCTACAATTGCTTTCTTTTTATAAAGCAAGTAGGGAAATTTTCTCTATTGGCAGAGGGGATAAGGGGATACATGTTCAGTGTTACCTACAACTTGTGTTTAAACTGAAACACAAGACATAAAACTACTTTGACCTAAACCAATGAATCAACAAACCCTTTCCATCTTAGTACATCTGTTCTGGCCACTACCCACTTCCAGTCCATTGCTAGTTTCCACTTTCTGTTGTCAGAGACCTTCTCCTGGAATCTCACGGAATTCTTTGTAAGTTGTTTCACTTATTGGAAGATATAAATTAAAGAGAAAACTAAAAATATGTAAAAAAAAAAAAACTAATATCAAGGAGAACAGCAAGAAGTGGGTTTTTACAAGTAAGATATTAATTCGGAAAAAATGAGAGTATTGACATTATCTCCAAACCTGGCCTCAACTGACAGCTACACTACAAAATGTAGATGATTAATGCTACAACAGTCAAAGGCTCCAGAATTCATCATTTCTACCTCTGTTACTGATGAGAGGAAGATGGTTTTCCAATGAGATCAACTTCCTGCTCTTAAAGACTCCTAAGTGCACTCTGACTTTACCGCTGATACATTGCTGCCGGCAGAGTCATGTAGACCTCAGCTGGCAGCACCCTGAGGAAGACTGAGTTCTCTGCAAGGTGATGACGTTTGTGAATTCACTCTGGAATGTGTATTGAGGGTTTACTGTAGATCAGGCACAGTGGTAGGCATCAGGGATACAAGAGTTAACAAAGAGGGCTCCTAACCCATATGCAGTTCTAGATGTTGAAGGTAACATGTGCCTCTTTCCTTGGCAGCCTCATCTTACTCCTTCTCTCCTTGCAAAGGACTAGTCAGTGTCTGTGGGACAGCAGAGTTGAGCCCTCAGGGGACCCACAGAAGCAGCAAGAAAGCCTCGCAAGGTCTGGCACACACTTTCCCCCTTGGGGGCAGACTTGTGCATATTCTGTCAATGACCAAAGTGCCTCTACTGAAGGTGGCTGCCCTCAGAAGGAGTCTGTGAGCCCCTGCAGGAGGGAAGCAGAGGGCACATGTGGAGAGCTTTAGATGAAGGACCCCTTGCAACATAAAGCATTTCTGGGGAAAGGAGCTGCTGGGCGAGACTGGGTTAACCCTGGGACACGGGAATGCCCACAGCATGGCCATCCCACTTTGTGAAAGGCTGTCTATAGATTGCTTGTGGTCTGCCGATGGCACCCAGGCTGGCGAGGGGCAGTACCCACCTAAACAGAGTTCACTGCCTGGGGCTCCAGAAGGTGCACTAGTCGCCCGTGAAAGCCCAGCATAAATAGAAAGGGGCAGACAGCTCGGCTAAGGCACCAGCCGGTTTATTTGGTTACATCTGGCCCGGCACAGTGTTCATGCTACTTAGCGAGAGTGTAATACCACAGGGGCCAGCAGTTTAGAGCAATTGTAAAGACCAAGAAGGTTTAAAAAGACCTTAAAACATTTTTGCTTTTGCTGATCACAAAAACATCGGGGAAAGAAAGAAAAAGAAAGGTGGAAAGAAGCATTTCTCCAATTCAATTTCCCAATAAATCTGCCAGTTAAAATATGTGCTTTGTAGGAGAGATGTGAATGCCAGTGACAGGGAAAAACAACCTAATCGGGTAAACCAACATCCTGGACTCCCTGGACATTTTTCTGTTTCCTTGGGGATTTTCCTCTCTTCGGGTTGATCCCACAGAACTGGCTTATAAAGTCACTCTTCGTTCACGCCTCCATTGCCTGTGCTGACTTCTCTGGCCCCTCCTGTCAGTTTATTACATGTTCAGTCGATCACGGTGGTAATTGGTTCTGTATATATTGATGTGTCCGGGGCATTTATGACTCTACGTATTTTTATTCGGGCTCTTTCTCCTCCTCCCTTGAGGAGCAGGGACTCTTCCCGCTGCTCTGCAACTCCCTGTTGGGGCTGCTGTAGATTCTGCTCACAGGGGCTCACATCCAGTATTGATCACAGTGATGTCGATGAGGATAATCAGGAGATGCCAGCCTCTAAGCTTTCTTGGTCTCCTTGTGTCACAGAGCTGTGCAGGCATCTCTTTCTCTTAAAGGCCAGGAAGCCTCTGGGGGCTTGTTCCGCTGCCCAGTGAGTTTCTGACTCTCGGTTCTGCCCACAGCACTGACCCTCCCCAGGATAATCACCCCCCCGCACACACCAAATAAGGAAACCAGATCCGACATGACATCATTCACTCAACAGTTTTATTATTACCAGGCATTATGAGCATGCAGACAAAATGAAATCATGACTCTGCCTGGTTCTTACCTTGCCATCCTTTTCCTGGGGAAAGAGTTCTGTTCCACAAGTTAATAAACCCTCACTGAATACCTCCTGCCAACCGTGTATTCAGTGCCAGGCCCCATGCTAAGTGTCGGGAATACATTGATGAATGAGAACCAGTCCCTCCTGTTGTCTATAAAATATGTGGCAGGGTGTCCAGGACACCAAAAATTCTAAGAAAGCGTGGTAAGGATTGCAAGAGACCTGAGACCAGGAAGCAGGATTTGGAAAGCCTTCCTGGAGGAAGTGGCACCTGGACGGAGAGCTGGAGGGTGAGTGGACATTAGTGGGCGTCCCCAGGGGAGAGGGCATGCTGACTAAATAGGAATGAGGCAAGGCCTGTGAGACAGGGCCATGAGAAAACAGGGTGCGCCTGGCGCATGTGGCGGGGGTGCAGACAGCTAGGCTAGAGGGGGCCGGGGACAGGTGTGAGGGCCCGCTGGCCACACCCTATTCTCTTAGTTTTATCTTCAAGTCATTTGAAAGTTACTGCAGGATTTCAACAGAGGAAAGGCATGCTCCTATCGTGTTTTAGAAGCACGCATCAAGTAGCAATATGGAGGATGATTGGGAGATGGAAGCACTGGAGCTGGCTTGAGGAGTCAGGACACATGGGGACTGCTGAGGGTCTGGGCTAAGGGGGAAGAAACAAGTGGGGGGTGGATGTGACAGTAATTTGGGGAATGTCACCAATAAGTGCCCCTTTGGATGTAATGGGTGGTGATGAGGTAAGGCCATGGCAAGGCTTACCTACCTGCAGAGCTCTCCTAGGTAGGCCCAAATGGAAAAACTGTGGTCCCTGCGGGGACTTCCCCAGTTAAGGGACAGCAACAGTCTGGAGCTCTTTGGCCCAGATATTAAGCTGGGCTGACACGGATTGTTGAGTAGGAGAAGTTTTGCTTTTAGTGATAATACAGTTTGCTTCGGGATCTGACATGGCTGGGATGACAGGCAGCAGACTCACCTTTCTGGGGTGTCCATCCACGCAATCTCTCACTTTTGAGGGGCTCCGAGCTGCAGATACACAGCGGAGATGTGAGGAGGAAATGGCTAGCCCACCTACCCACCTGTGTCCTTCTCTCACAGACAGCCTGTGCCTGCCCGGAGCCCCGAGCAGAAGCGCCTGGAACCCAGCGCAGACTCAGTCCTCTGCCCCAGGGCGAAGAGGCATGAGGGATCGCCATGATCTCTGGCTTTCCCGTACAAGCTAGTCCATCCTTGGTAGGAAGAATCACGGTAGTTGTTCCTTCAAAAGCCATGTGGGTGGAGATGAACTGGGGATGTTGGTGAAGACTGAGAACAGGTCGGGGGAGGATTCAGGTTTGTAAAACAGTTAATGCTTCCTTGCAGTAGGTAGAGGTCCTATTTCCGTAAACATTCTGATTCTTGCCATTCTGAACGTAGGTTGCCTTGTTATCTTTTAATTGGTTTTTATCCTAAACTTAACACTTAACAGTTCGTGATGGTAGTGAGTGTGAGCACGGGTGCAGCGGATGTTAATTCTGGGGATGTGAGAGACATCAGGACCTTGCCCGTGCCCTCCCCTCCTCCCCTTATCACACCAGCCTGCATTAAGAAGCTGCAGATTGCTCTTTGTGCCCTTCCCTGTCTGTGTTATCATGTTTATAGATGTCAGGTTCTGGGGAACAAGGGGAGTGGAGTCATATAAAATCCAAGTGATACCCCCAGAAGCTGTGTGCAAGAGCAGGTGAATGTCCAGAGGTTGGAAGCCGGCGTCAGCAGGCCCACGGTGCATGAAATCCTGCATCCTGGGAAAGGACTTCAGAAATTGTTGAAAACAGATCAGCAAAACACAGTAACTGGGTGTTCGAGAAAGCCAGGGAAGTCTGATTTTGAAGATCTCACGAATCTATGATGTCGAAGGAGGCATGATGCAGAAGGAGGAGGGGGATTCAGGAGTTAGAGACATGGTAGCTGAATGATGTTAAGATAGATAACTTAAAGCTTCTGAGCCTTGGTGGTCTCATCTGCAAAATGGGACAACGTGAGTACTGCAGAGGGCCGTAAAGACTAAGAGCCTTCAGGCTAGTAGAGCATCTGGCCCATTGTGGGACCTCAATGTTAACTCTTAGGTAATTTCTCAAAACAGGCTCTGTAGCACTTTAGTCCAAAAAGATATTCTACAAGTAAGGAGTTTCCATGTTCACATTATTTTTGACAGCACTGCATGCTCTATTTCTTCCTTGGAGATTTGTTATATGTATTGAAATTTTAAAGGCTTTTTGAAGATTTACAAAAGAAAAAACCTGCCTAACTTTCACTCAGGTTGTCTTTCACATTAGCGCCTGAAAATCTTTTTGTTTGTCTATTTATTATTTTGAATAATGTTATTAACATATCCTAAAAACAGAAGTTCTCTGAAATCTACTTAGAATAATTCTGAGTTTTTATTACGTAGCTTCTAACAAGGTGAAAGCTTTCTGCTTAACCTCCTTTGTCCGGATTGGGCACCCATTCCTTGTATAGCTTCTGAAATGCTCCCAGGGTCTGCCTCTCACTCTCTGCACATGAGTGTCACTGGTCTGACCCCAGACCTCGAAGCCCACATTGTTACCACAGCCTCCTGGATGGCCGTTACTGCCCCCAGTCTGCCATTCATTCATTCATTCGTTCTAACTCAGTCTCTATTTCACTGCCTGACTCATCTGCTCAGCCATTTCAACCCTCTGGGCCATTTCCTATGGAGTTCCCACAAAGGCTCGCTCCTAACTGTGCTTCACACCTGAAATCCCTGCTCTGGTTCCTCAGGGGCCTATGTAGTGCAGCCCTAACCTATCTGTGTAACTTGGCCTATTTAAACCTCTGTGTCACAGAGTGAAACTCTAATGACCTCCCCAGTGACCTTCACTTCAATTTCTTGACCTTATTGCCTCTGCCCTGATAATCCACACTGTCCCCCAAAGCCTGGTCAGCTGCCATCCATTATTTAAAACAGTCTTCCAGGGAGCTGCCTGTGACTTCTCTGGGTCTCACTAATGGGCTTTCTTCTCCAAACTCCTATGACACTTACAGTCTGGACCATATCTTGCAGGACTGGTGGTAAACCCTGGAGTCAGACAGGCTAGAGTATAAGGTCCACCTCTTCTACTCAGAACTTTGTGGCTGTGGGCAGGTAATTAACTGCTCTGCTGCTCAGCTTCATCATCTCTAAAATAGGGACAATCTCAGCACCAACCACTAAGGACAATACAATATAAAGAATTGACACTGTTGACTCTTACCCGAGGGTTAAGAAATCCAGCCATCCTTCATGTTCTGAAAAATAGCTTACTGCAAAGACCCACCCTTCCCCAGGATAGCACTTAGATAGCACTCACAGTTGTCACCTCCTTGTTTATTCATAACAAGGCCAGATTTCAGACCCCCAAAATTCCCTTTCGTTGCTTTATAAATAATTACCTGAATTGCTTGCCCTTATTAATCAATCAGAACAAAATGCCTGTTTGTTAAATTTAGGTTAATCTGCTATCTGTCCTCTGAAGGTGTGCCCCTGAGCTTTGGGCCACCATCAGCCTGAGCCAGCATACAGCCCCTCCTGAGAATAGGCTGCCCTCAAACCACTTCCCCACACCTGGTTCCTTCTAGCTTTTTTATTTCTGTCTATAAAAGAAAAGTTCTTTTTGCCTAACCCTTGAGATGCTTGCAGACCCTATCAGAGCCTCCTTCCTATTGTAATAACCCCTTCCCTATATGGCAGTAGTTCTTCCCTGACCTACCTTGCAATAATCCTTTTGAAGTAAGACTCTCCTTACCAAGTCTGGAATTGTTATTTATTTGTATATGTATACAGTGTTCAGTAGAGTGCCAGGATGTCCTCTAAAAACAGCTGCCACTATTGTTATTATGATGACCATTATTATTGTATGTTTGTTAGTCTTGCTATCCCAAATAAATTACAAATTCTTTAAGGTCAGAATCTTATACTTTAGAGCTCCCCATAGTACCTAGCACAATGCTGGGCACATAACATATTTAATAGACATGTACTGACGGGCTGGTGAATCTGTTGGTATCATATCTTGAAGCTGACAATCCAGTGTGATTCTACATTTGTGATAAACTCTACAGATAGTATAAAGGACACTTCAGGTCTTTTCAGAGAAATGTTCTCTGTTCAATCAAAGAAGGATTGAGACCACCTGATGTAATCTTAACAGGTGAGGAGAGAAACAGCAACTTCTGTTTTATTTCCATCTTCTCTAGAACATAAAATTGCTTTTAAACAATAAATATTAAAGAAGCCAAGCAAGAGAGAATTACTGCTCAAAATGGTGAGAGGAGAAGGAAAGAGATAAATTAGCAGCTTTGAGAGGATTCTGTCTCCAGGCGTACCCATCATCTGCACGGGCTGGCAAGACCTTCCATATGTGGGCTCAGCAACCATGGGGGGCTGGACAGTGGAGGGGTTGGAACAGATGCCAGAAGCCTGTTCCTTTTTCTTCAAGTATTGGGAGAATATTGTATTCTGGAAAGTAGAAGATATTCAGCATTACATCCGTCCCTGCATGACTTGTGAAAAGAGAGAACATGGTGGTAAACAGAGATCTAAAATGAGTTTACTATGAGGAAGCTAGGGTAGCAAACCTCATAATCTCTGTTAAAAGTAATTTTTTATTTATAATGCCTAAAGAAAACCTGTTCATTCAACTGTTCTCATGAGTTCCTTACCATTCTGGGGTAGTACTATGGCCTAGTCATTAAAGTGAGGTCTTTGAAATCTGTATGACCTGAGGTCTCTAAGCTTCACTTTGGATATCTGTGGAAAGCAGTATAAAGGTTCCTCAAAAAGCTAAAAATAGAAATACCACATGACCCAGTAACTTCATTTCTAGGAATGCACCTGAAGAAGACAAAATCTCTAATTCAAAAAGATATATGTGTCCCTATATTTATTACCACATTTACAGTAGTCAAGATATGGGAGAAACTAAAATTTCCATCAGTAGATGAATAAAGTGGATGTGGTACACAATGGAATATTATTCAGCCATAAAGAAGAAAGAAATCCTGCCATTTGTGACAACATGGATGGCTCTAGAGGGTATTATGCTCAGTGAAATAAGCCAGGTAGAGAAAAACAAATACTATATGATTCTATTTATTTGTGGAAACTAAAAACAAAACAAAACAAAATGAACAAAACAGCAGTAAACTCATAGACACTGAGAAGTGATTGGAGGCTATCATGGGGGTGGGGCTGGGGTGGGAGGGTGAAATAGGTGAAGGGGATAAAGAGGCACAAAATCTCAATCATAATATAAATTAGTCATGGGGATGAATGTACAGCATAGAGAACATAGTCAATAGTTTTGTAACATCTTTCTATGTTGACAGTAACTAGACTAGTTGGGGAGAACTTAATAATATGTGTTAACTGTTGAATCACTATGTTATATAATTGAAACCAATATAATACTGTGTATCAACTATCCTTTAATAAAAATAAATAAATAAATAAGTGCAAATGGTAATGTCTACCTCACTCAGCAGGTGTAAGAATTTAGGGAGATTAAGGGCAGTAAAGACTTGTATTTACAGTGAAAACTCAAGGATCAGGGCTCAGCCAACCATGTATGGCCCACAGGCTGAGAATAGTTTTTCTGCCTCTTTAAATGATTGAAAAGGAAGAAGGAAAATAATACTTTGTGACCCATGAAAATTACATAAAATTTAAATTTCAGTATCCGTAAATAACGTTTCACTGGAACAGTGCTGTGCCCATTTGTTTATGTATTGTCTGTGGCTTCTTTCACACTGCAAAGGCATAGTTGAGTAGTTGCTATAGAGATTACATAACTAAGCCTAAAATATTTACTCCCTGGCCCTTCACAGGAAATGTTTGTCAAACCCCATGATGACTGGGAGCTGGTGTCATGAAGGACACTCATACCTCAAGGCCTAGCCCCACAGTCCCCTCCTCTGTGAAGCCTCTCCCGGTCTAATCCTGATGTCATCTGGTCCTTAGTTGATCCTTTTCTTTTTGTTAATGATACTTAAATTCTTATGTCTGTCTTATCTCCTCTACAAGATAATACATCCTTTGAACGTAGGGATGACACATAATTCATTGTGGTGTATTCAGAAGACCTGCAGAGTCCCTTGTAAACAGACATCCAATAACTTAGTATTTGCTCTATCAAATTGAATCAAGTTCCAGTTTGAGTCTTCTGACTTTTGCCTGATGTTAGCCAACTTTTTGATGGAATGAAAGTCCGAGAGGCTGAAGGCAGAGGCACCAGAAGGTTCTAAAAAGATTTGCGCTCAAAAAAATAATAATAATAAATAATAGTAACAATCTCGAGATGAGTTCTTACCACTATATACACAAAATTTCAGCATCGGTGACTTGTTGACAACATTCACTTGCCTCCAGTTTCTGAAAGTACCGTTAGATGTGCCTCATGGATTTGGAAATATTAATGATGAATTTTCTTCTCAACCATTTAAAAAGGGGCCTGTTCTCTCAGGTTTCTTAACACCATTTGAGTTCCTGGTCTTGGCAGGTGGGACCTTGTATTTTGTCAGGGTGTGTGTGTATCTAGACATGCACATAGGGACAAACATTCATTCCATTGTGGGGGTTTATTTGTTGACACTAGACTAAAATAAAGACAATATCCAAATTGTGCCCCAGTAGAGTTGTTACCACAGGAATGAAAAATAAATACAAGATCCTATAGCTACCAGCTTTAGAAAGAGATAGGATTCATGACTTCTCTGAAGTGGCTTATTCTTTGTATATCTTCACAGGTTTTGATTCCAGATTGATGGAAAGGAAAGATACCCCTGGGGTCTTGCTGATACCTAGGAGGGATTTGCTTTTTCTCTTTTCTGTGAAACTAAAAAAGAATAGAAATCCTAGCACTCTCCTAGTACCAACGCCTAAGTATTATAAATAGTAATTCAAGACATGGAATGGAGGTCCTTAAATGCTGCCATTTATATACCATCCACCTCATGCAAGTACCCTCCCAGCGGTGTTGTATTTCAGGGAGAAATATTTTGTAGCTAGAAAGGGTGGCTTGGAGGGTCAACATTTAATCTCATTCCACTAGTGCAGCATTTTCATTTGGTGTAGTTAAAGCTAGCATGGTCAATGGCATCTTTCCTACCCATTTCCCCCCAAGACTAATTAAAGGATCACCCAACCCCCAGAGAGATTGACTGCAAGCCTTGAGGGCCCCCTGGAACCACAGGGGTCATGTCACTCTGGGCAAACACACCGGCAGCAGCAAGGATACCTGAGAGGCCGCCACTGGGCCGACTAGCCACATCTTCTGACTGATGCCACGCATGCAAACTGTCCGCAGAAGCATGCTGTCACGACTAATTATGGAGTTCGCGTCATCTTTCCCTTCCCCTTTCCCATCCCCTGGGGGTACTGGGGACTTTGTGGCTCTAGTACTGAAGCCAGCAGGTCAGCCACATTCCAGGTGTGCCCCTCTTGCCATCTCAGGCGGGCCTGGACCGGGTCATGGCTGCCTCAGCCTCATTTTGGGGGCAGATGACAGAGTCCTTCCTCAGTCCTGGCTTTTTTTCCTCACAATGTGGGGGACTTCTGATCCCTTTGCTCTGTAGGAACGGACCTCACAGACACCTTGGGTCAAGTTCCTGCAGACCTGAAGCCGCAGGCTTCCTCCTCACTCACTACTGAGTGGTCCTGTTTTGTCTCTAGCTCCTGGAGACCCTTGCTTTGTTTTTCAGCGTAGATGTTGTTTTCCATTTATCGCATAGACTGAGCATGTACTGGGTGCCAGGAACTGTGCTAGGTCATAGAGATGGACTGGTCAACAACGGCTGCCGTTGAGAACCAAGATACCAGAGGCCACACTGAGGGTTTTACCCTTATCATCCCATTTAACTCCTAGTACAACCACGGGAGTTCCGTTATTAAGCCATTTTACAGATAAAGAAACTGTAGCCAAAGAGTTTAAGCGTCTCTGAGATGTATCTCAGAGTTCTGAATTTGAACCCAGGCCTATCTGCTTTGTATCTGGGTGAAGACAGGTCTTTGCCCACGGAGTGGTGGCTGGGATAGGATGCGCTCCTAGTGTCGGCCTCAGCTGCTGAGATACCAGACCAGATGGGGCTGTTGCACCCCTCCCTGACCTTGCCCTTCATTTCCGAGACTAGACCTCTGCTTTTCTGCTTTCTGGTGGTCCAGCTTCAAGGGTCCCTGAGACTCTGGCCTCCTGGTAGACTCTGTCCTCACACACCATTGGGTCTGGGAGGTTCTGCTGCCTCAGTGACTAAGCGGGGCCATGTCTGGCTGCCTGGCTGGCATTTGCCGCTCTGCCAGCTGCTGCTGGTTACCTTGACTGCTGCCCAGTCGCTGAAAAAATAAACCGTGGGCATGAGAGAGACACTAGAAGAGACCTTGGTGTGAGGGGCTTTAATGGGCAAAGTGACAAGATGGCCATCTTTATTGGTCATCACGGCTGCCAACTGGGCCCTGCTGCCTGAATAACAGCCTCCTTCTTTGGCAGGGGCTCATGCAGGAACCACCCAGGGATGCCATTTTAATATCTGTATGTTTTTTTTAGTATCTACTGGTATCAGTGTGCAATGACGGGACACAAAGTCACAATGCCACTTTGGTTAGACCTAATATTAAAATTTCCTATATGGTATTTGAAGGAGATGAGTTAATAATGGAAATTGTTAATACAGGCACTTTTAAATCATCATCTAAAGAGCATTCGATCTGGCTTTTACATCTCTCCCTTGTTTTTTTGTCTGTGTGGAACTGTTTGCGAGGTGTTGCAATCTTCTCGCTTCTCCACGAAGTCCTTTATGAGATGAACTTGCGTGACTGGGTGGATCTGTTCTTGGGCAAGAGTATAAAAGTTTTTTGACTTTTGTTATTACCATCTAAGGTAGGACTGACAATGCAAAGCTCTCTGTCTAGCACAATTCAGTCAGCAAAGTGACTCTGGGTGGTCAGTGACAGAATCTACTGCTTGCGCCAATGCCCTTCTGGGGCCAGCACATGGTCCTCTTGCTGGGGAGCCGGTCGGTTACTTCTGGGACCGTTCAGGCCAATGTCGTGAGAGTCTGAATCAGTAGTTTTCAAATTAGGCTGCTTATACCCCGGGGCTCTGAATAGATGCTTGAATGGCTCCATAAACAATAGAGTTGTTTATTTTTAAACAAACCATAATGATGCTAAATGCCTAAGGAATTTTTTCCCCCGTTTTACCTCTTATATACTGGGGTTATTTGTAGAATTGTTAAAAAGCATTCTGGCAATATTTATAAAATAAATGACTCTTGTTTCCGGTGGTGAATCCCAACATGTTATCTGGACTGTCCTGTTATCTGAAGTCAGAATCATTTATTGTGCCTAATAAAATGCAGCCCCCTAGCTCCACCCCCACTGATTTACGGAAATACTGAGAAGATCCAGTATCAGAATAATAGAAATTTAACATTTGGCTTTGAAAGCGACATGGAACTCATTCTGCTGAAATGACTAGCCCTCTTGCTGTGACGGTCAGGCTTCCAAAAGAACACTTCTGCCCAAAGCTGACATCATCCCCAAGGCTGACCATCCTACTTTGTGTCAGTTACATTATTACAGAAATTATAAGAAAGAGTCTTCCTTTACCTTCGTTCTGGCCACCAGCATAGATTTCAAAACTTCCTTCCAGGTATGCCCGAAGCCTCTTGCCCATGTCTCCAATGTCAGTCCTCATCACATCGGTGTCTCCTTTTCTCTCCACTCTCTCCACTCTGCATACTGGAAAATGAACTTAAAAAAAATTATCTGACACACAGTAGGTACTCAATGAAGATTTGTGGTTCAATAAACTCATTACCCTGTCATTTCCTCCCTTGGAGCTGAATTCTGAACTCTGAAATATACAGAATGCATGTGAGCCCACCTCCATGTGACAACCCTTCAGATAGAGACAGCTGCTAAGTCCGCTTCCAAGTCTTCTTGTACCCATTCTAAACTCTCTCAGGACTTTCAGCCGTTGTTCATATGCCACGGTCTCCAGGTCCTCTGGAGTCCTGACTGTTCTACCTTTGGTCAGAGTCTCTCTCTCCACTTGATTCCCCAAGAACTGAACCAACTCAGGGCATGTAGCTTGACCCAGCACTACTTCTCCCCATCACCTTGGTCACCAACAGCCTTAATGCCATCTGAGGTTCTTCACACAGGCCTATCATCCAGCCTACTCTTGGCCAGCCTCTTTACCATGTATCCTCTGCTTCCCCGTGCACCCAGCTGTTTCCACTATTTACAAATGGTGTTGCAACCAGGCTGAGCCCCTGAGTCTCCCTCAGAAACCAGGGTGGGCTGCAGCTCTGGGTGAAGCCACATCTCATCATGAGAGCTTCGTTAAGGTTGGACAGGGGGCTGCAGAGACCAGAGTGTCTGAGAACAGAGGGTGCTGGTCACTGAGAGGTGAGAAGAGCCTGGGCCACCGAATGCATCTTAAACTCAAGAGATGAGGACCAAGAAGGGAGGGACTTGCTTAGAATCCAAAATCACCAGAAGGAGCCACAGTCTATTTAAGCTCGTGGCTCCAATGGGCAGAAAAGTGGCATCATTTTCAGTGAGGCAGAGCTAAGTGGTGACGGACTTTAAATTCTGTCATATATAGTTAATTTGCAGAATAAATTGGTCAGGGCAGCAAAAGGATTTAACATCCAAATTCATTTGAAAAACAGAAGCTAGATGGGTATCAAGAGGACAGTGGAGACCGTTACAACATTTCCTCACTGGTTAGATAGTAGTATTATTGAATAATATTTTTATTAAAAATTTCTAGTCCATTTGGTAGTTAAAGCTATTTATAAGCCAGCCTTTGCAGCACCTCAGCAAGAATGAATCTGTCACCGTGGAGGCACATAAGCCCCCGAGAGATGCCCACCTGCCTTATGTTAGCCTCCCTGGCCACATACCACACACACACACACACCACACACTCTGTACACACGATGTGCAGCTGAGTTCTTGTAACATGGAGCCGAGGCCCGTAATGGTCACATGTCAGTTTTAACATTTCAGAAATGTCAAGGGGTTTCCCTGACCATGTTCCTCTTGTCCAGGTTTGAAGCCAGAAGGAAAAGACATGACAAGGCGGGGGCTGGAGCCTTAGGGGAGGAGATGGGGCACACAGAGTACAGGGGTGGATGGAGTCCCAAAGAGAAGGCCCCTGCGCTGGTGCTTCTGGCAAAGCTAGAGGGACTCCTGGGTGTCCCCCACTTGAGATACAATGCTGCGTGGAACACAGAGGGAGGCATCAGTGATCGCGTCTGGTAGGGCCGGATGCTCAGAGAGGCCCCAGGGATACCCTCGGCAGCAGCGGAGGCCGGAACTGGTGCCCGGGGCTCCCTCCCTTCTGCCTGCTCTGTTTCTCTCTTTTAGTTTTCTCCCTCTGTTTGTGCTTGGGCTGTGCCCCTGACATTTCCTGGCTCCTTTCTGGGGAGGACCAGGAAAGGGGAGGTACCGTGCCTGAGCGGTCTGGGGGTGTACACTTGGCTTCTCGGCCTCCCAGATAGAAAAAACAAGACAGAAAAAAAAAGTGCCTTCATCTCCAGACAGGTGCATGGGGCGGCTCCTTCCTGGCAGCCTGCCAAGCAGGCCCACTCACCCACGTGGTCTTCCTGCTAATGGAGATTTGAAAATAGCAAATCCCACAGGTGCTCCTCATTCTCACCTGCTCTCTGCCTCCCCCCCATGCGGCTCTGTCTAGGACACATCAGCAGAGTAGCCCCCTGCAGCTCTGCGGGTCCTGAAGGCTGTGGCTGATCGCCATGTCAGCTTTATTTTGATGTTGACAAGAGGCTGCACGCAGCTGCAACAGGGCCTGGGACACTGATGGAGCTGGAAATTTCTTCCCTCTTCCTGTCACCTGTTACCCTGGGATGGGGGGGGGGCTCCATTTGCTCCCAAGGGGCCAGCAAATGAATCGTCATCGGCTGTGGGTCAGGGGAGGGCTCACCTGTCAATGTCACAGTTCATACCCTCCTGGAACCTCAGCAGGTGACCTTATTTGGAGATAGGGGCTTTGCCAATATAATTAAGTGGAGATGAGGTTACCCTGATTAGGGTGTTTTTGTGAGAGAGGGGAGAGGGAGATTTGGACACGACACCCCGAGAAAATGACCCTGTAACAACTGAGGCCAAGGTTGGGGTGATGCAGCTACAAGCCAAGAAACCCCACGAAATGCCAGGAGTCACCAGAAGCTGGAAGAGGCGAGGGAGTCTCCCCGAGAGCCTTCCGGGGAGTGTGGCCCTCTGACACCTTGATGTCAGACTTCGAGCCTCCAGAACTGGAGGAATACCTTTTTGTTGTTTTAAGGGCTCGGCTGGTGATGGATTGTTCTGGCAGCCCTCCGACCAAACCCAGTCTTACAGGGTGGTGCGCCTCTGGAAACTGGCGCGGGGTACTGATGGGATGACGGGAGCAGAGGGGCGCTCAGTAAATATACAGAGGACGGCAGGGAGTGGGAGGGCAGGAGGACGTTTATGCGGGTGTGCAGAGAAAGCAGTGTCAGCCCAGCCTCGCACACCCCTCACACGTGTGCACTTAATAAGTGCTTCGGGACCATCCCTCTGAGGCACCTCGGGTTTCCTGGCCTTTGTGGCCAATCCTCAGGAGGCCTTGGGTTGCAGCCTTCAGGGGTTACAGGCAGTCAGAAGTTTAGCTCTTTGCTAGGCTGACAGAGTCTGGTAAATCTGATCAATTTGTTATTAAATTAACTGTTCCCATGACAAAGCTGACTAACAGCTTTTGGCAAAGACGGAGCATTGCACCTTCACCAAAACCACCATTTAACATGAATCTAATGATCCAGGAATCTCAACCAGGTGATTATTTGTTTGACGACATGCCCATTACGAGGGGGCAATCTTAAGAAAAATGTAACCTTATGTTATCAATCTGTATTTTTAAAAGCGCTTTGGGTATCTATACCGTTTTATTTCTGTCTCCTACAGCTTCCAAACCTGCATAGTCATAATTGAGGAACAAAATCACCGGGGGCACCTTGGGGAAAAGTTTAATTCTGTTTGGCAGGCAGTGCCTCAGGAGGCAGGCAGAAAGTGGGAAAACTGCATTTTTATAGAAGAAAAATGTTAACAAGAATTGGAGGAAGAGTAAGCATTTTCTTGCTAAGTATCAATTAAACAAAAAGTTCAGTTTTCCAAAGAACACATTTCTTGAACCTTCCAGTTAATGGCGCTTTGCTGAGGTGCCCAGTGGATACATGATGACTGCTAATTATTACACTGGACCTCACCACACCCACGGGTGCTGTTCATGCTTAGAACAAAGACCATCTGCTGTTGCTTGAAGAAACTTCCTGAAGAAATGCCAAAAACCTACATAGGAACTGTACTGTAACTTTCCTTTAAGAACAAAAAGGATTATGTCCTGATAAAGTTTTCTTTCTTTTTTTTTTAAGTTTTGCATTCATTGGTAGGAAAGGACAAGAATGGAAACTCTTTGGAGTTGGGACTGTGTCTGAACATGCTGGACAGCTGCGAACCATGGTTTTCAAGTATTCAATCCCCAAAGAGCTAATGGGCAGTCAGGAATGTGTGGCTGGTGACATGGCTGGGTGGGCTTCTGGGTGCAGGCAGAGGCAGGGTGAAGTGGAAAAACTTGAAAAGATGTGGGTTTTCGTGTTTCATGCTTATGACCACCTTTGGGGGCCAGAACGCCCCCCTGCCCCATCTCTTGCAGTCACAAGCACTCCCCTTTATGCTGGAGAATGTGATGCCGAATCCGGGCACAACTGTTGTCACTCAGCAGCCAGGACTGCCTAGACACTCCTGCCTCAGCACACCTTCCACATCAGCCGCTGTTTGGTGCCTGTTGCCTCACAGGCCCAGGACACCAACTGCACCCTGTGGCCCTTTGTGCTGTTCGTGTCTACCACTCTGCCATGACGTCTAGTCACAAGAGAAACTACTGTCTGCTTTTCAGCACCACAATTGGCTGGTCCTTTCCTTAAGCTTAAATCCTTAAACCCCAAAGTGATTACCCAGTGCACATGAATAGCCTTATGCATGTGTATGTTTTACAGAATTTGCAACATGTTCTTTTTGCCTTAGTATTGCATTAGTGCTTCTCCACACCTTTGCAACTAGACCATCTCGGACCAATTCCCTTCGAACCTGGAAGCAGTGGGACTCACTCTGGATTGATGTCCCTCTTCTTAGAAGGAAACTAGAGAATCTCAGAACCCAGGACAGCAAGGCAAGAAATGAATTCAAGCGCAGTCTGTCTAGCTAGTACCTGCAGAAGGCAGAGAGTAGTCACTCTGTATACAAGCCATTATAAGTGATTTATTAATTCAGCAATCATTATTTGTTTAATGAATTGTTGAATGCATTAGTTATGTCACATGTTAGGCACGGTGGGATGTTATAGAGAAGAACAAGGCATAATTCTGTCCCTTCAGGAGCCTACCATTTGATGATGCAACTGGTGGCAGGGTAGCTAAACAGACAGGCATGGTGAGAATAATTAACTAGAGAGTATTCACTGTGTCCCAGGCACTCTGAAACTCTCTCCATGGGTCATCACTATTAACCTATGCCACAGTCTTACTAAATCAGTTCAGTTATTATCTCCATTTTACATAGGAGAAAGCCGAGGCACCAAAAGGTTAAGAAACTTACCCCAAATGACACTGTGAGCCAATGGGAGGGTCAGAAATCAAACCCAGGCAATCTGACTCAGACCTCACACTTTAACCTGCTGGGCCCCTGGGGCAGCGGTGAGCAGGCAGAGAGGTGGATATTTTGGGAAGGCACAGATGTGAACTTAAGAAGACAAGGCAATTGATTGGGAGAAGCAGAAACAGAGCCACAATTTCTAACCTGAGCCCGAAGGAAGTTGGTGCCCTTTACAGGGCCAGGCCCTGCAAGAGGAGGAACGGGTTGCAGGGGGACATGTGGGGACGGGGGCGATTGCAGAGTGGGACAGGTTGTGATTGAGGGGCCTGCTGGACTGCACATCCTTGGATTTCCAAGGAAGCACTTCCAGGTTCTGTCACATGTGAGGGAGAGAGCCAGGCTGGAGATGTAGCTTTGGCCGTCATCGGAAGAGGGCTTCGTTCTTTCTACTTGATGGTTCGAAGCTTCAGAAAGGGGCTAGAGATGGTTTACAAATGCTTTGGTTTTATTCTTTATGGTTGACTTGTTTTAAAATTTCAAATCTATGGTCACAACTTACCTTATTCAATCCCCTTTCCCTTCCAAAGGGGGAAACACCAGTGGGCCTGTAGATAAGAGATATTGATATGTATCTATACCCTAAACTAGGCAAAGGAGTTTCAGAGATGAAAGAGTGTAGAGGATGTAGAGGGAAGTGGCCCATTTATGCTCTTTTCCCTGATTATCATTCCACTGAGTTGTTTGATTCAGGTCTCAAGAAGTGTGTCCCATGGCAGGTCTAACAGGTCAGTTTAAGTCCATCCTGAGTTTAAGAGTGACCTGAACCTGTCTGTCCGAAGACATGATTAAATATCCTGAGAGACTGATTTGACCCTGGGCATGTGGATGGGAATGTGAATGCAGTTAACTCCCAAGACGTCTGGTGCCAAGACGACTAGACCAGGTTGGGGGGGGGACCTGGGATACGGGGTGTCGGCCTCAGTGGAATTTGCTGTGGGTGTGCTTCATTTGCCCCAGGTCAGGCTTTCTTCCCTGTGGGTCCTAAGCTGTCTGCGAAAGCTGGGATCTAATTAGTTTGCATTTGATTTCTTTGCTGCCTAATGAACTACCTCTGTAGTTCTAGCTGCGGTGTCATTAGCATCTCACTGCCTTGGGCACCAACTCTGGAGAGAGATTCTGAAGCAGTCCCAGAATCCTACAGGAACTGTACCAATTTACTTCATAACAAGTAATTCCCCTTCATGATCTGTCAGTTCCCAGCAATAGAGCAGACCTGCATGAAGATGGTTGGTCACTTCTATGATCGTCCTATGCTCCTGAGTTGAGGTGGGTCAGTATGCCCCTACCTAAGGCCGTGGGCACATCCACAGGGGGATTCTGAGCATGGAGGTTGCTCAGAATATTATCATACCGTGGTATTCTACTGGGGAACTTCATCCACTGTGTGCTGTAGGATACAGATTTAGCCTGAAGCAAATGGCATTTATTTATAGCAAGCTGAATTTGCAAAATGATTTGCAGTTTGGGGCTTGTTAACTACATTCCAGGTTGGCTGTTCTTCTACTGTAAGAAAGCTAAGTGTCGTGGCTGGACTCCAAAGCCTCCCCTGAGAGCAATGGGGTGAATTCTGCAAACAGGTGCGGCCCGCACCTGGATATTCTTGATCAGAAGGCACCTTTGGAAATTATCGTCTTTTGGGACCTTAACTACCCGATTTCTTATGTCAGAGATTGTGTACTTGTTGAAATGGAATAGACTATCCATTTTTTTTCCTAAAGATAATATAATGTCTCAAAATTGAGGATTTCTACCCAGGCCCGAGAGGGCAAAAGAGGGAAGAAGTACAAAGGACTGTAAGTGGTCTGCACAGGGAGGGGTAAGCAGTGAACCATGGAAACAAGGCGGAGTCTCCTCTGTGCATCCTCCACAGACAAACCTCTCTACCACCCGCTCCCTAACTGGGGGAGACTTAAAAGCAAGTGTCAAAGATGAGACTCTCCTCATGCATTTAGGATTTGAACTACTCTTTCTCTTGTCACCAGGCATGATGGTTATAGGTGTTCTCTTTGGCAAAAGGAGATTTATCTAGGCTTTCACCACTGGACTCCATCATTTTAAGGAGTATTTCCCAATTGTATCTTTAATGGTGTATGGAAAATGTTTCCTCTTTGAAAAATCTCTCTCTCTCACCCGCATCTCTGTTCTTTCCTGGAGCTGAATAGATGGCTTTGGGGACTTCACTGCTCATTACTTCTGCATAAATCCAGGTCCCTTTTAGACGGCTCCATCCTGTGTGATGAGGGGACCAGAGGGACACTTAGGTTCGGCCCCCAGCAGGGCCGTCTCGCTACGGACATGATTCTTTCCAGGAGAAGGAAAAGATGATTCTCACATAAGACAAGAATTTGGCGACCTCCTGCTATCTACTTTTGCAACCTTCCCGTGCCTCTCTTTTCCCTAACGTCGCATCTATCCATGGCTGAAGGATACCGAGGGGGATTTGCTGCATCCTGATTTGAATTAGGATAGCCAGAAGACAGCAGCAAGGGGACCAGCCCCTCAAACGTTTACAGCAATTACAAGCTTTAATGCTGGCGTGTTGCTGTTGCGGGAAGGGGGGCTGTGAAACACGGCGCTCCAGCTTGGGGTTTACAGTGCCCTCTAGTGGCTGCATCTGTCCATCGGAATCGTGCATCCTAAAAGGGCTGGGCTGGGATTATACATAAAGACCCGTAGAGTAGGTGCTGGGGGGGAGAGTTCCTGGGTATTTGGGGATCAAAAGTGACAGAAAAGG
>JAQQAC010016338.1:0-31002 GCA_029783875.1 Phataginus tricuspis | reverse complement strand
CCGTGCTCCTGCTCAGGTCTCTCCCTCCACCTGCGGTTCCTGCAGGTTCTCTATTATTTCCCCCACCACTGTCTCCAACAGGTAGGCAAAAGTTTATCATGTAGGGCTCAGAAAGCTAGCACCATAAAAGATGGATACATTAGATGTATCAAAATTTAAACTTGAGTCCATCAAAACACCTCATTAAGAAAATGAATACTCAGACCACAGGCTGGTAGAATACTTGCAAAGTATACATCTAACAGAGAACAAGCAAATTAATTTTAGAAATGGACAAAAGATGCGAAGATATGTCAAATGAGAAGACATACAAATGGCCAAAGAGCTGGTGAAAGAGTGCCCAACACCATTAGGCGTTAGGGAAATGCAAATTAAAACTACAGTGAGATATCACCACACATCTACTAGCATGGCTAAAATGAAAAAGATTGACAACATCCCATGTTGGTGAGCTTGGGGAGTAGTCAGAACTCTCATGCATTATTGGTAAGAATGCAAGGTGATAAAACCACTTTGGAAAAAGTTTGCTTTTTATGAACCTAAAAATACATCTCTCCTATGGCCCAGCCCTTCCACCCCTAGGTATATACCAAGAGAAATGAAAGCGTATGTCCACACGAAGACCTATGCATGAATGTTCTTAGTAGCTTTGCTCATAACAGCCCAATACTGGTCCAGGTGTCCATCATTAGGAGAATGGCCAATAGGTGGAACATCACAACAAAGGAACGCAAGCAATAAATAGCAGCTACTGATGCACTCAACCACACGCATGAACCTCAAAAACTTATGCTGAGTGAAAGAAGCCAGATGTAAATACACACTGTATGAATCTATTTACATGAAATTCAAATGGTATACCTGGATATGTTTGTTTACATTTTATCATATGTAAATCTTGCACCAAAATGATAAAAAAGACCCATAAATAAACACTGAACTCTAGTTAATGATACTGATGCTAACATATTCAGGGGGCTTCTGGAATCTTTGAGATGCTTAAAAATTATAAGCTGGATTCATGGGTAGATAGAGGGATAGAGAATATGATTCTGAGACCTATTCAGATGTGTGGTGTTTTCCCCAGTTCAGCAGTTCTCTGACACCAGCTCTCGGCATGCCATCCTTTTTGGGTTTTTATGGAGGCTTTGTGACAGAGGATGATTGATTAAATCATTGGCCACTGGTGACTGAGTCAACTTCAGCCCTTCTTCCCACCTGGGGACCATGGAGGTGGGACTGAAAGTTGCAACTTTAATCACTTGGTTGGTTTCTTAGGGGCTTTCCAAAAGTTACCTCATTAATATAAGCTCAGGTGTGGTTGAAAGGGGCTTGTTATAAATATCAAGACACCTTTATTACTCTTATCACTTAGGAAGTTCCAAGGGTTTTAGCTGTACTCCAGAAACGGCATGAAAACCAAATACATATTTCTTGTTATAAGTCACAACGTCACGAATAGATATGCAATAAGGCAAACATACAAAAAGTGGTCCATTAAGGGTAAATGATGAGTATATGGACATTTGCTGCAAAATTCTTCAACTCCTCTGTATGTTTACAATTTTTTTATAGAAAACTGTTGGGCACAAGCCGGTAAGACCCAGGGTTATCCTGGGAACAGCGTGACAGCCCGTGCTGTGGGGGCCAATTTGGCGGCTCAGACTAGACCACTCGAGAGGCCAAAGGCTCTTCAGATACTGCTTTCCAGGAATGGTTCAACTCGTTCAGTGTTTTCCTTTCTTTCCGGCCAGGCCAGTGCAGAAGTAACAAAGGCTTGCTCAGAGCTCCTAAGTGGTGACTTGGCAGGCACAGGATCTGAGGGCTGGAGAGCAGTCAGTGTCAAAGGCCGCAGCAAGGTTGAGAAGTTAAGAGAAGGAGAGCAGCTGAGGCGGGGACAGTTTCAGGCCTTGCTCGGGTCACAGGAGCAGGAGAACTCTGAAGGGATAAAGTGTCATGGGCCCCTGCTGTGGCCAGGCCAGAGAAGTATAGGGCAGCTGCCCTCTAATCTCTGAATGGCTGCTGCCTGGGGGCCTAGGGTAACGTGAGGTTTCTGGGTGCCCCTGGTGGAGCTCGGGGCTGGGCTGTACGGTTCAAGCAGAAGGCGAGGAGGATAGGCACAGAGGAGCACCATGCGGCCTGGTTTCACTGCTGGGATTACTGCCAGTGCAGAGCACAGCCACGCTGGATCTAACCGCCAGGGACGGCCACAGCCCACAGAGCACTGGAGATGTCATCTGCTGGCAGAGCCAGTGACCCTCACCCCACACCCTCCCTCTCACCGGCAAATGCCAGCTAAGGGCCCTGCAAAGGTGCCCCAGGGACTTGGGTAATTAACGGCACTGTTAGCCCAAAATAATGAGCCTCAGAAACCGTAGAGCAATTCTACCAGAAGGAGAAATTGTTCCACGAGTAGTTTTGTTTCTGATGGAGAATAGAGTAATTAGCTCTACCCAGCAGTCCAAACAGCCTTCGGATTCACAAGGGCAGGCTGTCTGCGGACACCCAGGCTGCCCGCCCTGGGGCAGTGTGGTCAGACCCCTGGGAACCCTCACCCTGGGCTGCAGGGACATAATCCTCATGCAGGCTCACCCAGTGGGCTTTCTCACCAGCAACGCCAAGGGGGGGCAAACTGGCAAGGCATGTCCACGGCTCCCTGAGTGGTGCCTGTGCCCAGTCCTGGGCTATAGACCTGGGTGGGAAGAAGAGGAAAGCTCCGCTCTGGGGTGGAGAGGCCGCCCAGGTGTGGGGACAGAGGGGTGAGTGTGGCGGCTCGGGGTGTGGGCCCCGGCTGGATGCTGCCTCTCTGGAAGGAAGGTGTGGGAGTTTCTTGGCCCCCAAGGGCTCCGGCTGGGCCCCCAGGTTGTTGGCTCTGGGGAAGCAGCGTAGGAAGTTCCAACGATGCCTTGTTGTGAGGAGAACTGAGGCCCCCTTGTGCAGCCTTGGCCAAAAGCCGGTGGAGTGTGGGACGGGAGCAAAAAGGCCATCAGTATCCCACCCACGATCCCGACCTCAAGCAGGCCAGCCACCCAGCTTCCAGCCCAGGGTATCTCTGGGGAGGGAGGGTCCTGACCCCTGCCCTCACAGGGCTCTCAGGCCAGCAGAGGCCAGGCACGGCTCCAGTGACATTGTTATGGGATATGGACATCACTCTGTATAAGGTCCATGAGTACAAAGATGACTTGGGGGCCGGGGTGGCAGGGGGCCCAGGTAAGGCCAATCAGGGCGGCAGCTTACCTGTTTCACATATAAGCAGCTCACACCACACAGGGCCCACCGTGGTGACCCATTCTCTTTTCACACGTTCCCTCAACTCAGTCATCCTCACACCTACTCTAGTAGGTTGCATTGCATCCCCCAAAAGGATATGTCCAAATTTTAACCCCTGGTCCTGTGAATGGGAACTTATTTGAAAAAAGGATCTTTGTAGATATAATTAAGTTAAGGGTGAGATTGTGCTGGATTTTGGATGGGCCGTAAATGCAGTGAGAGATGTCCTTGTAAGAAGGGAAGACATAGGGAGACGCAGAAGGCCATGTGAAGGCCCGGGAAGAGATTGAAATTGTCCTCCTAAGCCAAGAAATGCCAAAGACTGACAGCCACCACCAGAGGCTAGGAGGGAGGACACAGCAGATTCTCCCTCGGAGCTCCCAGGGGAACCAACTCTACTGGCACCTTGACTTTGGACTTCTGGCCTTCAGAACTGTGAGAAAATAAATTTCTGTTAAGTAGCAAAGTTTGTGGTAAGCCTTAAGAAATGAATACACCCCCTACCCTTAATAGTCCCATGTAAAGATGAGGACACTGAGGCGGAGCAGTTGAACAGCTCACTGAAAAGGTCACACGGCCAATAAGCGACAGAGCTGGGATTCAAACCCAGGAAACTGTTCCAGAGTCTGTGCTTACAGACACTATACTATTCTAGCTCTTGAAGATGCTTTTAAAATTCTCCATATATATGTATCCCTGTAGAACCTGGCAAAGTAAGAGTGTTCAGGGTTTATTATCCCACTTGGAATATATACAAACACACAGAAACATCTAAATCTAAATCTAAATCTAAATATAAGCAATTTCCAGAAGGCAGTTATTTCTGAGAAGTGTGAGGATTTGTTTCAAATTTTTATACTAATTATGCTTATATGATTAAAAATCATCTTAAATAAATATTTGAAAATATACCTGTTTGTCACATAAATGCATGCAGGGGGAGAGCTGTTGGCTTTGGGGTTCCCCAAGCCAGGTTCGTACCCCAGCTCTGCATAGACTTGGGTGCCTTATCCAACCACTATGACCTCCAGTTTCTTCTGTAAGATGGGGAGTAAGTGTAACCAACCCAGAGAGTTGCTCTTAGCAGTAAATGAGATGAGGTGCTCAGGCGCACGGCACAGAGAGGGCACTCCACACTCGATGATGACTGAGTTATTAAGAGTAACCCTCTGAGAGCCACCGCTGGACTGGCTGGTGGGCTCCAGCGCCCATTCTGAGCTTCTGTAAGTCTGAAGCTTCCTTCCTCCCTTTTGAAGTAGCACCTATTTCCTGAGCTGGGACAATTGTCCAGAGGTCCTGGAGGGGAGTTTTCCACCTTTCTGGCCCTGGAGGCCCTGAGAACCTGTCATGCTGGGACACTCCCAGAGTGAGAGGGACAGTGACTTGCTGCCACCCCACATCCCACCCTCTTCCTTCTCCTCCAGCCACTGCTCCTGAATGAAATGACTCCCCCTACACAGAGAAGAAGGGAGCAGAAAGACAGGGCCAGGTGGGTCAGAGGCGTGGGACATCGTGGGACAGCCTCTCGGGGGGCACCTTTAACTACACACGCAGTTAGAGAGCCAGTGGTCATTTACACAGTCCGCACAGCACAGAGATGAAGAGCTAGGACTCAGACAGCCCGGGTCCCGACCTCTGCCAGGACGCCCCAACCACGTGACCTAGGGCAAGGTATTTAACCTCTGTGGGCCTCAGTTTTCTCATCTGTACAATGGAGCTGATAATGCCTGCCACATATAAAAAGCAGCAAGCAGTGTCTGGCAGTTGATAACACTTCAAGTACATCACCATTCTAGCTGGGGTAGCCAAGTATGTGATCATGCTATTTCTCCCAGGACAGCAACACGAGAAATGGCCTCAGATAAGTGAGAACCCATCACTCAGCCCCCTAAAAGCCACTGGAGCATGAAGGGGGTAAAGCATTCCTGAGAATGAAAAAAGTTGCACCTTCTCTGAAAATGATTGTCAAAATCTAAAATCAACGGAGGTGCTGCAGCCGGGGCCCCAGTCCCACACCCAGGATGCACACCAGACAAGCAATGATGACAGCGGCTGCAAGAGCGTTCACAATGAGCACATGATGGAGACATGCCTGTCTGTCCACAGACGGTGGGTATAAATCGTGATTCAGCCCACCCTGGACTAGCACACAGCTGCTAAAAGGTAGAACCAATGCCACACACTTAAATCTTAAAATCCTGTCAATCACACAAATGGTAATTTCCCGATTCTGGTCCTCGTGCTGAGGTTAGGTAAGAGACTGTCCGTGGGTTTGGGAAATATCCACTGAAATGGGGCTAAAGAGACGCTTTGTCTGCAACTTAGTCTCACAAGGTCCAGAAAAAAAGGAAGAAAGAAAACAAGCAGATGTAACAATATGTTAATAATTGGTGGATCTGGGAGAAGAGTGGACATACAGGAATTCATTGTACTATTCCTGTAACTTTTCTGGGAGTCTAAAATTATGTCAAAAGAAAAAGTTAAAAGAAAACATCTAAAAATCACACAGACCAAAACACTCAATGTTGAGTGAAATAAGCACATTGCAGAAGGAAGGAAAACATTTAATTAGGTGTAAAAACATATACAACAGTTCTGTGTCTTATGTGTGGTTGCTTGGGTGTACCGAACTTGGGGTGACAGCCACCTCTGAGGCAGGAGGATAAACATGGGACCAGGGAGGGGTGTGAAGGAGCCTGCAGTCTGTTCTGTAATGATTTATTTTTAAAGATCTGAAACAATATGGCAAAATGAAAGGATTTAACAAAAAGGTGAATTATGGGTACTCAGGGTTTTGTTACCTTTTCCCTTAAATTTTTTTATATTGAAATATTTAATTAAGAAACACAACAAAACAAAACACACACATGCACACGTTTCCCCCCAAGGTCCCAGAGCCTGTCACATGCTGAGGAGATATAGTATGGGTGGGTGTCAGGGCACCTAAGCCTATTCCTTCTGCCAGTGAAATTTCTCCAGAAAGACCAGCTATTTTGTCTTGGTGTTTTAAAGTCAGTTCTGGAGTCTGAGGGCCTGTGCTGGAAGGCTACCAAGATAAGTCCAGCCCTGGGGGTCCACCCGTCTATCCAAAGAATTGGCCCTGGAGGACTTTATGGGAAATCCTCTTGACAATTGCCACAAGGTCACCAGAGTGGAAGCCAGAGGTCACTAGGACAGATCACTTCTCTAGTGGCAGCAGCCATGGGACTTAGACCAGAAGCAGCAGTTGATGCCAGAGGGAATGACAGGCTGGAGTTCCTGACTGCAAAGGAAGATGCCAGCAGCAATAGTGCAACATGGGCGGGAGGCACTTGGGGGTGGGAAAACCCTCTTCCTAAGGCCCTGGTGTGATGAGCCAGCCCATTCCTCTGCAGACAGAGAGGCCATGCCACCTGCCTGGCAGGTCGTGAGAACGGCAAATGGGACAGCATACGGGAAGAACCTAGCTGCAGCTGACCCTTATCAGGTGGCAGCCGCTCAATGAGATGGGGCACTTGGGGGCTGTTCAGAGAGGGAGGGCTCATCAGGCCCTGGTGGGGAGCAAGGAAAGGTCCTGCTGGGAAGAGGGCTGGATCTGGGAACATGTGGAGGTGGGCATGCACACTGAAAGACCAGCTGGAGCTTTTGGTTTGGATCCGTGGAGTGCTAGTAAAGCACCTGCCTAGGACAAAAAATATGTAGTGGTTGCTGATATATGTGGTATAAATACTGCCACTGTTGTTATATCAAGATCTCAATGGCTTAACAACCTGCTTGTGAGATTCCTGGGTATTTAACAATAGCTTTTGTGAGCCTACCAGGTACAGCACAGCACAGGAATTTTAAGGCTGCCCTCTACCTCAGATGTCCCTCTAACACTGGAGTCCTCTCTGTACCATCCCAGTACATAACTGTTGTATCCTTTGGAAGACCTCTAATGACAGGCTGCTCACCCTCTCATGGCCAACCCATTCTGAGCAGCAATTTTCAGTTTCTACTGAGATGGAATGCATTCTTCTGAAGTTTTTCCTCTTGTTGCTTTTTCTACACTTTACAGGTCCACGGGGACAACTCACCCTGCCCCCATAGAATCCATGGACTATGTGAAGGTGGCGTGCACATACCCATTTTCTCTCTTCCGGGATGGACAGGCCCTCTCTTCTGCAAGGCTACCCTGTGGCCGACACTGAGCTGGGTGTTTTACATATATTGTCTTCATGAATTTGCATATGAAGTGGTTTGTTTTTTAATAATATTTTAAAGTGTACAATTCAATGGTTTGTAGTAAAATCACAGAATTATGCAACTATCACTATAATCAATTTTAGGATATTTTCATCACTCCAGAAAAGAATCCTGTACACATTAGCAATCACTCCCCATTTCCTTCCAACCCCCCCTGCTGGTGGCAACCGTTAACATCCTTTCTGTCATTACAGATTTACCTTCTAGATATTTCATGTATGGAATCATATAACATGTGGTCTTTTACATTTGGTTTCTTTCACTTGGCATAATGTTTTTAAGGTTTATTCATGTTGTAATATGTATTAGGACTTCATTTCTTTTTACTGTCAAGTAATATTCCATTGTGTGGACACCCCACATTTTACTTATCCATCAGTTGATGGACATTTGGGTTGTTTGTACTTCTTGGCCACTTTGAATAATGCTGCCAATATTAGTGTACAAGTTTTTGTATGGCTATTGTTTTCAATTCTCTTGGATATGTACCTAGGAATAAAATTTCTGGATCATATGGTAACTCTATATTTAGCATTTTGAGGAACTACCACATTGTTTTCCAAAATGGCTGCATCAATTTACATTCCCATTGACAGCATATGAGGGTCCTGATTTCTCCACATTCTTTTCTACACTTGTTATCATCTACTTTTATTATTATAGCTGAATTATAGCCATCCTAGTGGATATGAAGTAGTATTTCATTGTGGTTTTGATTTGCATTTCCCTGATATAAAATTATATTGAGCATCTTTTAATTATTGACCATTTATATATATACTGTTCAGAAAAACACTTATTCAGGTCCTTTGCCTGTTTCAACATTAGGTTATTTGCATTTTTATTGAGTTGTATTATTCTTTATGTATTCTAGATACAAGTCCCTTATAAAACATGATTTGCAAATATTTTCTCCCATTTGGTGAGCTGTCTTCATTTTCTTGGTGAAAAGGTAAGGGTCTTCTTTGAAATACAAACGTTTTTAATTTTGGTGAAGTCCAATTTATCTATTTTTCTCTTTTGTTGCTTGTACTTTAGGTGTCATATATAAGAAACCATTACCTAATACAAGACCATGAAGATTTTTTCTTGTAAGAGTTTTATAGCTTTACCTCTTACCCTTTGGTCTTTGTTCCATTTGGAATTAATTTTTGTATATGGTATGAGGTAGGGATCCAACCCCCTCCTTTTGCATTTGGAAATCTTGTCGTCCAAGTACCATTTGTTAAAAAACTATACTTTCCCTGTTGAATTTCCTTGGCACTCTTGTTGAAAATCAACTGACTATAAAATATGGAGTGGTTTTGAGTTTTGAGATAAATTTCCTTATCTCACTGATTTTATCTTTCTGAGTATGTTGGGCATCCTTCTGACTTTGTATCGCTGAAATGTAAAATCTCAAGCAGGGAAATGATTCCCCAGATGGGATCCGAGTAGCTCAGAAAGGAGCAGGAGCACCACCTCCCTCAATCTAGATTCTCTACTCCTGTTAACATGCCCTAAGACAGCATCAGCTTTCCTGCAGCTACATACACAACACTCTGGGGAAATTGTGGGACATTTTTTTGGATGCCGAGATTGGGATCACATTGTGGAAATGGAAGGAGATAACAAGTGTTTATGAGACGAGGAGTGACATGACAGATGCTGTGTTCACGAACGGGTATGATATAAGGAAATGACACTGAGCTCAGACCCAGGAGACCATAGTCTGGTCCTACTGTTCACTATGTGACCTTCAACAACTCATTCCCCTCTCTAGGTTCAGCAGCCTCTTCAGTAAAATGAGAAGTTAGGAATAGGTCTGGGAGGGCAAGTTAGTTGAATTTCCATGTGAACCCAGTTGACTGGCAGCAGCTTCCTAGACTTATGCTGAAGGCTCAGCAGAGAAGGAATGCTGGGATCTACTAGTGATGTCTGCCACGGGCTCTGTATTGAAAACTGGCAGCAGCTGGGTTCTGCATTTACTGAGCATGGTCCTGACCAAGAACTAAGGTTCCTTCCTGCACCATGAATTCCATGATTCTGTGACTCAACTGACCCTTGGCTAGATGCCACTTGAAGGCTTTTCTTCCAAGCTGGGCTGGCTGTGCCCCAGCAGACAGCTTGAGAGAAAGCAGGGCAGCCAGGCCAGCTTCTCTGTGGTTTCCTCCACCAGACTAGATGCTTTTTCCTGGACGTGTGGAAGCTGAGCCATGGCTGCTACCTGGTTCCACCTCTGGCCCAGCCTTTGGCATACACAGGACCAAAAACACAGCCCCAGACTGACCATGGGGAACACGTGAGGATGGAAGAGAAGTGGCTGGTTTCAGAGTCAGAATCTCTCATAGGTATAATCTGTAAACGCATGGCAAGCACCTCCAGCCCAATTCCGTAGGCTAAATCACTGGGCAAGGGCCTGGCAGATTGCCACCAGCTTCAGGACAGTGTTTGGAAAATCCTGTTATAGGAATGTCCCTTGTATTTTTCCTCACCCAGAAACCAAAAGGCCTTGCAGGACAAGGTGGAGCACAGAGTGCGGGTTAAGCCCCCCGACCCTTGATGGGTTGCCCCAGTGACGCCAGGACGAGGAGGCTCTGCGGGCCCCTGCCCACAGCCTCACAGAGGGGAAGTCAGCTTAAGCAGGTTTTCCGGACCCCGGAAGTGCTGAGAACAGGTCAGGCTGTCTCAGTTTGCACGTCACAGCCCACATCAAGGGGTCTAGCTGGTCAAAGGCTTTCAAACTTTCCACACCTGTGTGTGCTGCGGGCTTTCTGCTGCTCTGCATCTGCCTGAAACTGCCCGGCTCCAGCCCTGCCTTCCAGGCTGCCTGCTGGCTCCTTTGCTGTACCCTAGAGGTTCTGCCTGCCCACACTGAACCCCTCTGAAGCCCTGGGGGAGCCCGCAGCAGGCACCTGGCTACAATGCTGCAGCCCTTCCGGGGGCTGCTCCGATTAGGCCAGGCCTGACCCCACAGCCCATTTCTCAAATGCTTTGATTGCTGGCTCACAGCTTCCCTCTGCCTGGCCTTTGACTCTGGCCACTCTATATTCTTGAGACCCCTGGACACCCACGGCTTCCTAAGAATCTGAGCTGAGTTCCTCCACCCTCCCTCTGTAACCTCCTCTGGCTCACAGGTCCCAGCCCCTTTCCCTATCCCAGCCAGCCCCTTGAACCCAGCCTAACCTGACTCAGCCTGCCTGTCCTGCTGACCCCCTCTCCCAACACTAGTCCACTCCCGCCAGGACCCAGCTTATAGATTCTATCCCCAGCACTGTGTGCAACTGCCCTTGAGTGTTGATAAGGGCTGAGTGGACAGCTGGTTTAAGCATGGGCTTGGGGACCAGACAGCCTGGGTAAGAATCCCAGCTTGATGGCCATGGCAAGTGACAGAACCTCTCTTTGCCTTGGTCTCCTTACATTTAGGATGGGAAATGTTAAGCCTTACTACTGTATGTGATTACTGTAAAGAATTCAGGATAGTACCCAGAATATAGCAAACATTCAATGACATTATGATCATCCATTCACTTATCCATTAAGTATTTAGTGGGCATCTGCTATGGACCGGACACCATTCTAGAGTTTTCATAATAATAATGACAGTAATAGTCATACCTAGTGAAAGAGCAGCTAAATTTTTTTTCCCACCCCAACCCTCCCCAAATCCTTAGAGACTTCACCAAACATGGAGATGGCTACTGGAGAAGATGGGATTTGGGGGACCTACTGGGATTGAAGCTGGAGGTAGTGAGGTCACAAGAAGCCAGGTCACCAAACTTAGTGGGCAGGCCCATGCATATTTGTGACACATGCATGTTGGGATGAGCTGAGGCCGTCTCTGCAAAAATATGTGTAGAGCGATCAAGTGGTGCCCTCAGTGAGGTGGAGGCCTGGGAGGCTGACAGACAGCGGGTGGGAGGGAGGCACTTTACTGTGCCCTCTTGGGCCTTTTAAATTTGAACTATGTGATTATACTACCTATCCAAAAAATAATTAAAATCATTTGTACCTTTGGAAAAGAAAAGTGCTTTCTAAGGGAATTTCAGATGTGGAACTTAGCTGGGTTCTGTATAAGCAGATCTAGAGAGCTCTGCTCTCTTGTTTCGGCCGAAAGGGCACATTGTAGGTGATTTCCTTCTAGACTCTGTCTCAAAGAGATATTTTAAAAATAGGAATAAAGCTTAATGGACAAAGATGTTTGTTGCAACGGGACTTAGATATGTCAAAAACTGGAGACAATCAAATGGTGAGCAATACTGCTTGTCACATGCTCGTCTCTTCCCTTCTCTTGACTCTGCGCTCCGGTGTCAGTCATATCTATGCTGTATGCCCAGCCCAGCACAGAATAGGTGTTCGACAAAATTTTTTGAATGATTGAGTGAGTGGTTAAAGACATACTAGTACTATATGAAATTGGCAACAAGCATTTTAGATATTCAACCTAATACAAACACTGGAATAACATATCTGTAAAAATATAGTTGCACATGTGCAAAATGATGCATGGGATGCACTGGGGCATGTCCATAATGGGAAACAGACTGGAAACAACCTAAATGTCCACGAAAAAGGGGCCAGGGAACTAAGTGGATACCTGTAACTATAAACACTATGTAACTGTAAAAAAAAGAGAATGAGGAAGCCCTCTGTGTGCTGATATGGAAAGGTTTCCAGTAGATGTGGTTAAGGGACACAAGCAAAGTACAGAACAGTATGTATATTGTGCTTCCTTGTTGGAAAAAGAAAAAAAGAAGAATTTGTATTTGCATAAAGAAACTCTGGAAGAAGACACAAAACACAGGAGACCAGTAACTGGTAGGGCAGGGGTGGGACGGACACATGGGGAACAAAGATGGTAAGATTTCTTCACTGCACATCTTTTTTGAAATATATTTTTATTTTGAATCGTGTGAATGTATTACCTACTCAAAAATAAATTAATAATGTTCCCAGAGATATCTGTGTGCCAGGCCTTGCCCTGCTTTACATTTATTAACTAAATTAATCCTTTAAAACACCTCCAGGTGATAACTCTGGTGAGCATTCCCGTTTTACGGAGGGGAAACAGATATAGTAAGTTAGCAACTCACTAAGGGTTCAGAACTAATAAGTGGCAGACCTGGGATTTGAAACCTGGCAGTCTCTGAGTCTCTAAGTCCATGTTCTTAACTACCTGGCCAAATCCCTCTGGATTCCAGTGGACAATATAAGATTAAACATTAAACATGTGCAATATGAGAATAAAGAGATGGAAAGGTAGATCTTGTCCATGGAGTGGAAACAACACTGTTAAGGTATGCATCCTATGAAAAGCAAACCTAAAGGTCAGTGCAAACCCAGTTAGAATCCCAACAGCATTCTGTGAAAAGGCACATGCAAATGCCAAGGGCCAAGAATCTCCAGGATACACTTGAAGAAGAGGGTAGGATGGGGTTTCTGGATACCAAGACTTCTTACAAAGCTACAGTGACTAAGATGGTGTGTATTGGTGCAGGGAAGGACCCATAGGTAAGTGAACTAGAATAGTCCAGAAATAGATCCACACATACGTGGGCACTTGACTTATGTCTGGCCACAGAACACTGCAGAAAGGCTAGTCTCTGCAACAAGATGTGCTGAGGCAACTGGGGAAAAAGAAAGACTCCTGACCCCTCGTTCTCAGCTTATACAAAACTCAGTTCCAGGAAGACTCTACTGAACAAAATGTGGGAAGCAAAACAAAAAAGATTCTCGAAGAAAATAAAGAATAGCTTAATAATCTGATAGACCTCTTAATCAGTACTCACATGCACACACCCCCCCCAAGTTAAATAAACAGCTAAATCTGACTGTATTAAAATGAAGACTTTCTGTTCATCAAAATACCATTAAGAGTGCAAATCAAGCCCCGAGTGGGAGAAGATACTTGTCATGCACATCACCAGCAAAGGGCTCTTAACCAGATTATATACAGAACATCCACACGTCAACAAGGTAAAGACAAATACAAACAAATAGAAAAATGGGCAAGAGACTTCCACTGGTACTTATTCAAATGGTCGGCGAGCATATGAAAAGATTCCCAAGAGCTTGAGGAGTCAGGGAGTCTGGAATTAGAACTATGGAGCCCATGCGAATGGCTCCCGCGAAGACCTACCTCACCAGGGAGTAGGGGGCGTGGAGGAGCAGCCCCCTGCTCTGCTGTTGGGAGGGCAAGCTGGCCCAGTAGTGGTGGTGAGTTCTGAGGTTAAAGGATTTCTTTCTCCTGTGTACTTTCCGTACATTCCAAGTTTTTACACTGAGCATATGTTATGAAAATCAGAAAATAATAGGTAACATCTCAGGGGAAACCATAAAACCAGCAGAGCAGATGCCTGGGGGCGAGTCTTCCCGCAGGACCACCGTGCTTGGTCAGGCGTCTGCCTCACATACAGTAGGGCAGAATGGGCAGGGTGGGACCCCTGGCTACACCTCAGCCACGCCGGACAGACCACGGGGAAGGGCCTGTCTCTAGGGAGCAAACCCTCTCTTTTCCTTCTCTGAGCCTCAGTTTCTTCAATCTGGGAAAAAATGGGAAATACCATTCTCATACCCACAGAGCCAAGTAGTCAGGCAGACCAGATGGAACTGTGTATGAGGAAAGGTGGAAAAAGAGACTTATGCAAATACAGAAAACAGGCCCGAAGGAACCAAACTGATTCCAAAAATTATCTTTCAGCTGGTAAGTTTTTCCCAGTTTATGGTCTGGCCAGTGCTGTCCAGAGCGCTCTGCGTGATGGTGGGAAGGCTGTGTGTACCACAGCCAGGGGTGCACACCAGCCGCCTGTGGCTATGGGGCACTCAAAACATGGGCAGCGAGGTTCTTACTTCATTTTAATGGATTTAATTTGTAATCTTGCTACACATGACTAGTGGCTAATGTATTGGGCAATGCAAGTCTAGACGTTTCTATTGTTTAGATCTTTTCAGTGTGTGAATTTGAGTACTATGTATGGAATTTGTTTATAATTAGAAGGAAAGAAAAGAAAAAAGAAATAAGATAAACAGGAAAACTATGCATGTCAGGTATTACTACCATTAGCTATGACTCTATTCAGAAAGTTTTGGAAATGAGATTCTGCTCTTGGCCACCTGCTCCTGTGTTTAAGGAAGAGCCCCTTCTCTCAGGAGCTGCCCCACAGGGCTAGCTGCAGGGCAAGGCTGCTTCTCAGGTCTGGCTTTTGTACATGGACTCCCCAGCCCAGAGCCGCCCTGCTTCCCCCAGCTTGTCCCTGCAAAGTTCCCAGGGTCCTTGCCCACATGCTTTCTGCTGCCATCTCCTCTCCAGGGATGAACCAGGTTCAAAGAGTAGAAGGCTCAGACAGCTCTAGGGAGGTGTGTTCTACACCCCTGCCCGCTGGGCCCCCTCCCTCCAGGAGCACCCACACCTGGTGGCCCACTCCTCCCACTGTGACCCTGGCCCTGCTTGTTGCTTATTTAGTGGTTCCCCTTCATCTGGGGGAAAAGGGAAAGCGATGGCAGCCTTGCGCTGCCCCACCTGATGCCAGGTTGTGGAGGGGAAGCAGGGGGTGGAGCAGCAGCCCCTGGCAGACATGACTCGCCCCAGGAGGGGAGACCAGGGGACTCTGAGTCTCACTCAGGCCTGTCCTGCTGGATTGCCGCTGGGATTTCTCTCTTCCTCACCCGTAGCCTCTGGAGCCCGGCTGAATTCTACTCTGAGACGGGCCTCTCAGTGTCTGTAAGACGAGACTGAGAACTGTAGATCCCTTAGGGTTTGTGAGGGCAAGAGGACCACTGCATCTGGACCTTAACAGTGGCTCAATAAGTGGCTGCCATGGACATTATTCATCTTGGACAACTCCGAGTGGTGCATAAAATGTTTTGCCCTGGGAAGGGAGCCAGGGTCTATTCCAGTCTCTGCTACAGGCTTGCTGTGTGTCCTTGGGCTAGTCTCACTCCCTCTCTGGGCCTCAGTTCTCTCAGTAGTGAAATAAGTGAAAGGTTGCTCACCCCTACGACTTCAGGGGGTTGCTGTAAGGGTGAAACACGACCAAAGGGAGTGGGGATATGCTTTGACAAAGGGAACCCCCCCTTCTAACCTAGAGGTGGGCTAGGTACAGAGCTGGCCTAGGGCTCTGGGGCCCAGTGCAGTGCTGATTCCTGAAAGCTGTACCCCCTTGGGCACTGCCAGCACCGTGCGGGCGCAAGCTGTGGACACCAGGCCCCAACTGCACCCTGCAGGAAACTATTGCACCGTCACAGTCCTTCCACCCCTGGTGACACTGAGTCACCCTGCAAACCCACCTAACAGTTGTTGTGACCACATTTCCTCTACTGGAGGATGAGCGTGTCATGTACACACCCAAGGCTTACAAGTCCTGATGTTTCTTGGCAGCTGTTGCCTCCTGAGCCACGGCCCACCTTGCACAACAAAATGGACGCCCTTCCCGCCGCCGGAAATCCCACCCTTAGGACTGTGTCTCTTTTAGGTTTCTGTTCCCTGTTTCCACCTATGCCCACTGTCCCTGTTAGACTTCACAGTGTGCACAGCCCTGCATGCTTTAGCAGAAGGGAAGTCACTGGTGGTGAGTTTTCATGTGCAGGCGGCTGGAGGAAGCCAAGGACACTGGGTCATTAACTTTGGGGGCCACTGGGGTGGGGACAGAGTAAGGAGCTCTAAGGAGCAGTCCTGAGGCATGACAGGCATACCCCATCCCACCTGGGCTAAATGTCTCCCAGTGACCCCGAGGACAAGGGTTGTAGGGTGACGCTTTGCCAGCAGATGACAAGCAGAGACTAGCAGGTGGGGCTAGGTGCACCTTTTTGCCCTTCTCAGGTTCTCCACCTGGTCCACCCATATAGGGCCAGCTCAGGGAGAGGGCCAGGAGGCCACCTGCTCAGGGGTCTTGGAAGACTGGGGAGGGTCCAGCAGCATTCCTCCCAGGATCTGGATCTAGGGGAGGCAGGGAGTTCAGGGACTAAGGACAAAGGCTGTGGACTGGGACAAACCTGGATTTGGGTCCTGGCTCTGCTCCACTGGTTGCTGGGAGCTTTAATAGAGTCACTTGCTGTGCCTTAATTTTCTTGTCTGTAAATTGGGCACTGTAACCCCAGCCTTCTAAGGCTCTGATGACTAACTGGGGAAAACTCTTTAGTAAAGGGGCTGAAGTAAACCCTTGAGCTATAATTGCCATAACTAGTGGTGTCAAGTCTCTGACTGCCACGAATCCCTGATTTTTAGGTGCCCTGACTGCCTGATGTGCAGCTCCTCTCCTTGGAAACTGTCCTTTCCCAGCCTTGAATTTCACTGGAGGGGGAGAGAGGACCAAGGCCCATAGACAGGGATGGTGCATATCCCAAGGACTTGTGCATTTTAAAGACAGACCATACACATGACGGGCACTTCTTAATCCAGAGGAATGGGCTGTGAGAGTGCAGGTACAGACAGTGCAGGGGAGAGATTGGGGCTGATGTCTCTACATGACGTGGATACAGTGGATTCTCATTGTTGGTGGTACTCACGTTCTATAAAGTTGCTGCAAACACCAAGTTAGCAAATACTGCACCATGACTTCTAAGGGAAACACAGGGTTAAGTTCCTGCAAGACACTGGTCACAACATTTTCATCAACTGATCAATGCATCACCTGTTTTATGTGCATTTCTGTTTAAAGACACTTTACTTAATATATATTCTCGATTCCTTACTACTGAACTCATGGCCAACAGCACACACAACCCCCGCCTGAATGAGGCTTATCTAACACGTATTTTCTCTGCAAGACCATCACCGTCTTCTTGCGTTTAGGAACCCTAGGCAGCACTTCAGGACTATGCTTGGGGGGCATTTTAGGTAGCAAAATCATCAGCAAAAAGCATTAAAACATGAAAAACATGGCACTAAATACATGATGACAGGGATACTTGTTAGAAGTGTGAGCACTGGGCCAAGAAGGCAGAGTGCGATCTCACCCAGCCTCGGATGGGACGTGCACATTGGAAGATGCGAGTTTTTCCTCACTCTGCATGTCTGCAGATGACTTCCAAAGCACTATGATTTGGGGGTTACAAATGCATTTTAGCAAGTAGGCAGATTTGCAAATATGGAATCTGTGAATAATGAGAATTGACTGTAAATGTCCCTTTGTTCGCCTGCCACCAATCCTGCCGACCTGGACATGAACCCCAGAAGCTGCTGTGGAATCTGGACTAGGACCACCACACCCCTCCCTGCAGAGCCTAGGCCCGGCACCAGCTCACCACCTGCTGTGCCACCTCAGTCAGTTTTGGTCAGAGGCAGAGGATTTACTGGGGAAGAGAAAAGGGAGGGTGGTATTTGTGGTGGCTGTGGGGGAGCTTCTGCCAGCCCCCAAATCTGGGGGTGTCTTGAGAGCCAGTCACCTGGGCCTCCACCTGTAACATCATAAGCAGATCACACAGCTGCGTCTTTATGAAATGCCTACTGTGTGGGGGCTGCTGTGCCACATACTGCTTCCCACAGAGCCTGGCACACAACGGGGCTCTGGACAGCCACACTTCATAAAAGGAGGAAGCAATGATCAGAGAGGGCAAGGAGCCAGCTCTGGGTCTTACAGCAAGTCAGGACAGACTTGGAAGGGGCCTATATGAAGATCCATCCATGGCTCTACAGAGCCACGAGGGTGCCACAAACTAGCTCACTGCCAAAGGGGTAAGTGGAGTGGGTAAGAGGGTATAGAGTCAGGACCCTTCAGAAGGCCATGGACCATGGTTCACGTTTCCTGAATACCTACTAGGTGTCAGACTGTTCAAGTTCCTTACATGTGTTAACTCATGTAATACAATAGCTCTATGAATTAGGAGATTTTACAGATGAGGAAACTGAGGCAGAGTGGAATGTGAACCCTGACAGTCTGCTCCAGGGCCCACACCCCTAGCCACTATGCTTTACTGTTCTACCCCTCAGCCTCCACACAGCCATGCTGAGCCACAGCAGCCACCTTCCCCTGGGGAGCTGGAGGACAGGCAAGGGGGAGGCAGTGAAGGTGGCCCCCTTGCCACAGTGGTGCCCACCCACTTCATCACCGGCTTCCATCCACTCTACCTCCTGGATACACCGCATCTGGACCACTGCTCCCCATCCCCACTGCCGAGACCCTAGTCCAGGCCACTTTCACTGCTCACCCAGACAGGTGCAGTAGCATCCGTTTGGTCTCCCCACACTCCATGCCATTCTTCACACAGCAGCCCGAAGGCAAGCTGACCCATGTGGTTCCCTATGCAAAACCGTGTATGTGAATGTTTGCAGCAGCTTTATTTGTAATTGTCCTGAACCTGGAACAACCCAAATAAGTGGCTGTGGGTATGTGGAAAAATAAACCCAAATAAGTGGCAGTGAGTATGTGGTCCATCCGTATGATGAAATCCTGTCAACGATGAAAAGGAGCTGAGATGTGCAACACAGCTGGATCTCCAAGGCATTCAGCTAAGTGCAAGAAGCCAGGCTCACAAGGCAGCATTCATAGATATTCTTGAAAAGGCAAAACTTAAGGACAGAGAAGAAATGAGTGATTTCCAGGGTTTAGGGCAGGGGAGGGGCTGACTACAAAAGGGCACAGGGGAATTTGGGAGGGTAACAGAACAGTTCTGCGTCTTGACTGTGGTGGCAGTTACACAACTGTCTACATCTGCCAAGACGCACACTAACAAGGGTGAGTAAATTTTAAATTGTAAGGGGTTGAACTGTAGCCCTCAAAAAGATATGCTATAGTTCTAACCCCCAGTACCTCAGAATGTGACCTTATTTGGAAATAGGGTCACTGCAGATGTAATTAGCTAAGATGAGGTCATACTGGAGCAGGGTGGGCCCCAATCCAACATGGAGGGTGTCCTTACAAGAGGAGAAACAAAGAGACAGACGCGGGAGAAAACGCCACGTAACGTCGGAGGCAGACCCTAGACCGCTGCTCCAAGGAACCCCAAGGATTGCCTGGGGCCCCCAGAAGCTGGGAGCGGGGAAGAAAGGATTCCACCCAGAGTCTCAGAGGGAGCAGGGCCTGGCTGCCACCTTGATTTCAGCCTTCCAGCCTCTAGAACTGTGGGAGAATACATTTCTGTTGTTTTAAGCCATCCAGTTTGTGTTACTTTGTTACAGTGGCCCAGGAAACTAAAACATAACTCAATTTAAAAAACGGGGGAACAAACCTGTCTCCATCTCCACTGCCTTCAGCATACAGTCTGAGAGCCTCTGCTGTCTGGTCCCCTTGCCTTCCTGCACATCCCATCCTGCATCTACACAGACTGCAAACATCAGGCAACCTGAGCTGGCCGCACCCCTAACAGGGCCACCCCCATGCCCCATGCTCACCTGTTAACCTCCCAGACGTCACTCAGCTTGGATCCTACCTCCCCAAAAAAGCTCTCCCTGACTCACCCTCTTCTGAGCAGGACACCCCTCAGCCAGCTGGGGACCCCAGCTCTGCAGGTGAGCATGCTGCAGCTTGTAGGCACAGCACTGCATGCCACTCCTGTGTCCCCACATGATGGAGAGTCCTTGGGATAGGGATGTATCATTGGGTCATTGCTGGGCCAGTGCTGTGCAGGCTGGAGAGGGGCTCTGGACCCTGCTGGGTGACAGCCTAGGGGCCGGGAAGAGATTTGGGGGCTCTGGCAATTACCCCACACTGTGCCCAGATTGGCCCTGGCTGTGCAGAAGTGGTGCTGGGGGTGGGCCAGGTGGGCCTCTGCTCTTAGGGTCTTCCCTCCAGAGTCACCTGGACGGTTTGCCCCGTCAGTCCCTCGCACTACCGTTCAGGCATTCAGAACAGCCCACAGTCCCTCTCAAGCTGCAGGCTTCTCAGTGGGCCCCTTCCCTTTCCCAGAGACCCTCTATCCTGGTCAAGCCTTCCTCACCTCTTTCCTTGCATTAACTGGCCATGTATTCATACTACAGCATTTTCCAAGTCCTGTGCTAGATACACCTCTCCAGTTCTTCGATGCTTGCTCAGCTCCTTGCTCCCCATGGATGCAGGCTCCCCCCTCATCCTCCACACACACCTGAAATCACACGTGGCTTGGCAAGAGAATGAAATTTAGCTCCCACGTGTTCCTCTCTCAGCCTGATGTTGTTGTGCAATGAACAACCGGCACAACTGTGCACAGCAGCTCCGGAGGCTTGGCAGCCTGGAAGGCTTTTTGTAGGAGGTAGAAGTGGGACATGTGTGCTTAGTCCCCAAGGCAGGGTGGAGCTCAGCACTTTCTAGAGGCTGGAGGGAGAGGCAGAGGTGAAGGGTGATGAGGCCCCATCTCCACAACCTCATGCAAAGGAGCAGCCTCCACACCCACACACAGCCTCTGGAACAGCCCGGGTCCAGCTGTGAGACCTCAGGGCAACCACTTCCCTCTCCAAGCCACAGACTCAGCCGTCAACAGTGGCTGGATTAGGGGGTCTCCAGCGCACTGAGCTCTGACACTTGGTGATGTTGGAGCCAGGGATGGGGGCTCCTTTCACCTATGGAAAGAAGACCCCTGCCTGTCTTTCAAACCACCTACCCAGCCTTTCAAGACAGCCCACCCTGCTCAATCCCTGGCCACACATGGGGGTTCTCAGACACAGGCCTGGGGGCCTCTCCATGCCCAGTGGGTAATCCTGGGCTGTGGGAGGGCAGCTCAGGGCAGGGCCTTACAGGCTCCAAATGAGCCTGTGTTGTTCCTGCAAAGAGGAAGTCAGGTCCCAACCATTGCAGAACAAACGTTTCCCAAGGCCTGGAGGGGTGGTGAGGTGACCTCTCAAGACCCCCAGCAGCCAGAGGTTGGCACAGACACAGCCTGGCACCCAGCAAGTGCTCAATAAGGAAGCAGAGAGTGAATGAACGAATGAATGGCAGCGGCCAGCAGGGGCACGGGCACTGTTCAGATCATGCCCAGGCCTTTCTTGTGCTAGGGCGGCGGGACAACCATCTCAGAAGGAAGTGGACGACATCAGCGCAGGGAGGGTTAGCCTAGGAGAATTCTCCATCTAAAGTACAGATGAGGAAACTGAGGTTAAGGGAAGAGATATGGCTGCCTTGCTCAGCAATATTTAGCCCTGTCAAGACACAGAATTTGGGAGTCAGAACTCAAACCAGAATAACTAGCCTGAAGCTTCTAGTGAAATCTAAAACTCACATGCCCCCAATACGAAAAAAGATGTTTGCAATCTAGTCCTTGAAAAGGAGCCTTAGTCAACACAAAACTGCCTCTCCTCTCTCCTCTTCTTCCTCTTTCCTACCTCCCTATAGACGTGCAGGTAGCCCTGCAAAGCAGCTTTGGTATTTCTGGCATATTATCTGGTGCTACGTAACAAGAGATCAAATTTTTTGTGTTAAGACTAAGTTTGTCTGTAAGTGACAGAAAATCTACAATAACAATAATATAAATAAGATAGATATGTATTCCTCTCTGGTATAAAAGTCTGAGTAAGTAGTCCTGGGCTGGGATGACGCTCCAACATATCTGAGACCCTTACTAATTGTTGCTCCATCTCATATAGCTTCCATTCTCAAGTTCACCTCAGAGTCCAAGATGGCTGCTTTAACTCCAGCCATCATGTCTGCACTCCAGTCAACAGGAAAGAGCAAAGAAGAGAAGGGCATGCCCCTTCTCTTTAAGGACATTGCTAAAAAACTGCACTCCTCACTTAGTGTTTTGAACTTAATCACATGGCCACATCCAGCTGCAAGGAAATTGGGAAGTGTTCAGCTAAGATTTACACTAAAATTCATGGGCCAAACAAGTTCTACTTTACCCTTGAACTCAAATACTCCAGGATGGTGATGGATCTCAAGAAATGGTCCCCAAACCCTGGACCCACACATGCTTTCAGGCACTTCATTTAAAACAGAGGAGATATGGAAAGAAGTTGACAAGTCAGAAATAAACTCAGTAAAAAAAGAGGTACACAAATTAACATATACACAGAGATAAAAACTGTACAAAGATCAAAATTAAGTAAACATACATTTGCCTTGGGTGCAGCCTCAGAGAGATGAAAGTGCTTGATGCTTTAAGTTCCACTATTTTTGTCTGTGTATGAACTTTTTCAGGTATACAATATATTTTTTTTGAGAATCAATACCATGTGTGCACACACACAGGCATACCATATACCTACAGGCAACAGCCCCCAACTGATCTCACAGACCAAACAGCTAAGAACATCCTCTCTTGTAACTGGGACAAAACCTTGCAAGGCAGGGATCGCTGCTCCACTTGGCACAGGTGAAGGCAGAAGGTGTCCTGGCAGATAGAGGTGCAGGGACTTGCCCAGGGTTGCCCTGCTTTACGTGGGAGAGCAGACCCATGGTCTTCACCATCATGGCAAAATCCAGACTCTCCATCTATGGCCAAGTGTGCCACTCCCTTTTCAGGTTCATTGCACAAAGAACTCTTCCTCCCTGTCCCCAAACCAAGCTCCTCAGGGATTCTCCCAACCCGCCCCCCACAGCTTGTCTTTCTCCACTTCCCTGGTTTGTGCTTTTCTCCTATCTGGGATAACCTTTCCTGCAGATACCTGATTTCAGCAGTTAAAATCCTACTCATCCTTTAAGACCCAAACCAGATACCACCTCCACCAGGGAGTCCTTCCTGCTCACCACAGCCAAGTGTGATAGAGCCTTGGCACTTTGTATAATGCCCTGTACTTTAATTATGTGCATATTTCTCTTATTTTCCCCTAGCAGATAAATTGGAGACTCCTAGATATTCAACAGATGTTTGGTAAATGGATAGATAGATGGATGAATGAATGGGTGGATGGATGGATGGATGGGCAGACGGATGAGGATGGATGAGGCATATATTCCTTGAGAAAAGAATTCCTGAATATATTTTAGATGGATGCTTTGTCAAAAATGTCAAGAACAGAAAGAAGTAAGCATAATAAATGCTGTCATGAGGTACTATTGGTAGAGAGCTAAGTCCTTGTTTTGAATGCTGTATCCCTAGAGAAATTTACAGTATCAGTCTCTGACATTGAGATTAAGGAAACTGAGGACATGCAGGATGGGGAGCGAGGTTCCTGGTGAATTCCTTTTGACAGTTTGCTCCGTTAGCTAAAGATTGTCAGATTGTGAATTTCAGATGCAAAGTCCTTTATTTCTTTTGTCCCTGGAGGTGAGTGAACAAGCACACTTATTGACCCAGGGAACAATTTAGCCCTGTGAAAACCCATGCAGGAGGGGAAGGCTTCTCTGTTGCCTCTGTGGTCCCCTCTCCTTCTGGGCTGTCCCTCTCCATCCCCCTCTCTCCTTTTTCTGTCTTCAGAAAACAGGCTTGTCATTAGCAATAACGTCTCATATTCAGTGTCAGTCAAGGAGCTGGGGTAGTGTTGGCATTTGACGTCCCACCTCTTAACTGGGGAATAAAAAGTTCTATAAAGATCGCAGAGTCAGTGATGAAATGGGGCAGCCATCATGGGGAAATGACCCCTAGGAGGGCCCCTCTGGACCAGCCCCTCCCTGATGGGTTTAAAGGTCTGAACCCTGTCCTCCTTCTCCCGGAATCCTCACCTCCCCTGGGCTCCAGGCCTCTGGGTGGAGCAGTTCCTGGGGGACTCTCGCTCTCTCAGTCCCAGGACAAAGGACGCAGGGGGCCTTGCCCTCGGGCTGGCGCCGTTACCCTATAGGATGTGGCCGGAGTGTACACTACTGCAGCTGCACACACAGTGGCGACAGGTCTCGACCACAACCGCTCCCCAGGCCGTTTCTTTTAAAAGGGAACTGACATTTCATAGCAGGTTGGCTTGTTCCTTCAAACACTACAGATTGGGGCAGAAGCACCCCTAGGAATTACTGGCCAGGTGGGTCGAGGAGCTCTGCTTTCTCTTCAGAAGCTCCTGACCACCAAGTGGTTTCAGCCATCAGGCAGCCTCCTCTGAGCCCCCCTGGTGGCGAGGAATTGCGCAGGAGGCCGCACAGGCCTGGGGCCTTGCTGGCAGGTAGGGAGAGCGGGCAGAGGTGGCAGCCACACGGGTATGGAGTCAGTAAGGCCCTCCCTGTAGCCCTATGGACACCCAGGTTGGGAAGAGCTCCTTGGTGCCCATCCACCTCCTTTCTTCTCCTTCAGGGTCATGCTGGCTGGAGGGAAGGGACTGCCTTCGCTGTATAACAGTGTGTGTGCGAGCATGTGTGTGTGCGTGCGTGCACGGTGAGGGAGGAACATTGTGTCATCTGCCGTCTGTCCCACACAGGGACAGATTGGCCGTCCCGGGGCAGGCCCTTCCCTCATTTCAGGTGCCTGCCTGGCCCCACCCTGCTGGGCCTGCCTGCAGCCCTTGTCCCCCTCCAGCCTGACAGGGACCACCTTCCCAGCCAGCAACCCCGAGACATGAGGCTGACTGTGATCTCCTCAGTGTCTACACAGCTCCTGCACAAAATGGCCGCAGCAGGGGCCACCTCATGATTCAGTCACACTGGGAGAGGCAATGTAACCTTCCCAAATGGCCGTCTAGCCGACCTTGTGGCGCAACGGTAGCGCGTCTGACTCTAAATGGCCGCCTAGTCGGCAAGTTCTAACAGGAAGCCAGAGGCCTTTCCCCAAAGTGGACTCCCCAAACTGGTGCCGTTGTCTCAAAAGCATTTTTTCAAAATAAACCCACAGCAGTGAAAACACATTTCCTTCCAGGCACTCGGTCAGGGTGATGACCCAGAAGTCTTCTTTCTGGGTCTTTGTTTCTTATGAAGTGCACCTGTACGTTCTAGACTGTTCCAGAGGCTGCCCTTCCAGCCATCAGAAGGAAGAAGGGCTGCCCCGTCTCCAACCGGCCGCTCAGTCCCCTGCATGCCGATGCTGCTCTGGGATAGCTGCTTCCGCTGCCTGAAGGCCAGTCATCTGGGAAATCACGGAACGTCAGGGGCCCTAGAGATCACTGAGGGCATTTTTCAGATGGGGAAACAGGCCCAGAGAGAGAAAGGAACTTGCTGCCGAGAGAACGTTCCCAAATCACCAAAGGGATAGACCCTAGAGGGCTCCTCCCGCCCTCTGATGTCCTACAGCGTGCAAGTCTCCAAGAATCTTCCAAATCAGCAAGTTAAGTCTCTGGTTGGAGTGGGGAGGGGGAAAGGGGCACAAAATGTACAAGTTCCACTGAAGCAGCTAGAGTAGTGTTTCCCAGACATTCCTGCAGCAAGCTTGTATTTTGCCAAAAAGATATTAAAAGCTACCCCCCATCAACGTATCCAATCATTTCATAAAAGGAAAGAGGATTAATTATGAAAAAAAGACCTGGTGTCTGAATAAAGGACAGTTCTGCTGAAGAAAAGATAGCTTGGCGTCCTTGGATGATACGCGCACACACATCAGTCCCCTTATTTTCCTAGTTTTTCAGTGGACCAAAGACCTGTTTTTGGGAGTCCCTGAGGCAGCCAGCACCCCCCAGGATCTGCACTCCCAGCTAACTCCGTCCTTTGGGCCAGGGATGCAATGTCTGTCTGTGATCCAGACGCAGCTTCACTCTCTCCCAGCCTCCCTCCCAGAGGAGCAGGGTAGCATAGTTGAGGAGGATAAAATATAAGAAGTAGGGCTACATAGGGTTTCTTCCCAATTCCCTGGGGGGCCAGCCACCCTCCTCATTCCAGCAGGGCACCACTGGCTGTGGAAAGGAGTTGGGTTCCTCACCTCCCAGTCCTGGGTCCCACCCTGAGCTCTGGACCACCTTGCAAAGAGTTTCAGAAGTTCAGGTGCTTCCTGATGTGAAAGAGAAGGCTGCAAGGCAATTTTAAGAATCCCATTCACTTCATCATCACCCTCAAGCACGGACTGAGTGCCAACGGTGGGCAGGACAGAAAGATAGGGAACTCGGAGACCTGATCCCTTTTATTTACAAGTTTATAATCTAAGTAGGAGGACACTATATTAAAGGGTTTTGGGCTTCTCTAAAATTACTAGGCCAGTGAATTGCTCAGGCAAAAACTTTAAAAAGTATTCAAAAAGGAGGAATCTCTGAGCTGGCATGGATGGAAGGCTTCATGGAGGAGGTGGTAGCATCCCAGCCAGAAGGAACTTGGTGGGGAGGCTATGGGCAGTTCTGGACATAAAAAGAGGGGACAGAAAAAATGAAGGTGTGTGTTGGCCTCATTCAGAACTAGAATGGGGGTATGGACAGGGAGTCCCTGAGGGGTCTTTTAAATAGGAGATCGTGGTGTCTAAGAGTGGCTGGGGCCTTATCATGCTGCTTTTCCCACTGGGCCTGAGGGACCTCAACAGTGGCTGGAGTAGCTGTCTCCTGTCTTTATCAGTGAGAACCACACCTAGCCCCAGGCTCTCGGTGCTATTGCAGGGTGAAGGCTGGTGGTGGTGGAGCTCAACACTTTAAAAAAAATCATTAAAGTTATGATTTTCATCTTTAGCTCCAGACTTAAAGAAAACACCCATGTTATGGAGAGCCCTGGGCTTAGGAGAACCAGCAGGTTTAGGGTACCAGTTATATCAGCTAAAAGTTCTCGAGGTGGCCACCAGAGCAGCACTGTCTCCAAGTTGACACTGTCTCCAGACTTGCCAAGGACAAGAGGACTCCTGGCTACTCCCTTCTAAAGGCGACTTCTTCCTGGGGAGCAGGGAACTGGCGGTAGACAGGAAGTCTGGGTCTTTTCTAGGTCACTTCCTCCACGCTGGGGGTCTTTCTGGGCACACAGGTGCCCTGAACCTCTAGAGTAACCTGGGCTCTGAGGATAGGGCCCTAGGGCAGCCACCTCCTGCTCTTCCCACCAATCTCTCCCCAGCCCAAACCTGCCTTCCCTCAAATCCGTTATCTGAGGACTGTGCTGCGGGGGGGGGGGGGGGGGGGGCGCCCCCCCCGGCTCACCTCCCTCTACTTTCCCACCTCTTCCAGCCTTTGCTCTTCTCTCCTTCAGACCTGCTCTCCGCTACTCATTTCTGTCTCCCCAGCTCTGCCAATGGTCACAGCCTAGATGCACAAACTGGGGACAATTCTCACAGGAGAATCTCGCCATGCCAGAGGGAGCCTGCGAGGGGACAGAAGGACGGAGTCTGTCTTTATCCCCCATTCTCGCCTTCCTTCTGCTCGTGCCCTGTGGCTAGGAAGTGCTGCAGATAAGCTCAGACTCCTGTCTGTAAAATGAAGCTCCAGGGAGGCCTGAGAAGTCAGTGAGGGGCCTGGGGTGGGTCACCCTCAAATATCACACCTCTTCCTGGTTGGTTTCTGTTTTAGATTTCCTGATCTCCTGGATTAACATGCAGGTGTCCTCAGAGCATTTGAAGCTTTTATCACTTGCGATCTCTGCAAAGATCACTAAACAGGAGCCCAGGCCCAGGATAAGGCCTAGCAAATGGTAGGGGAGATGGGAAGGGACGCCTCCATGACAGAGGTGTTGAGACTCCCCCAACCCACGCAGACCCTGTGCCCCACACCCTGCACTCCTACATGTGTCTTAAAGGGTGCACTGGGGCTTCTCAGTGCCCAGAAGTGCAGGCCTGAGCTGGAGAGACAGCCCTTTGCTGCCTGTGGACCAGAGTCTCTTTTAGGGCCTGGGAGAGGGTGGATCTCCCAGCTGAGTGCCAGCCAGGACCACCTGGAAGCATGAGTCTCTGAAGTTAAGGAAGTCCAGGTCAGTGGGAAGAGCTGGAGTTGGGAGTTGAGACCCTGAATTCATCACTGACCCTGGCTCTGAGTGGGTCCCACTCCAGCACAGCCTCCTGTCTTAAAGCCTAGAGTGGCTGAAAGGCCCTCTCAAGAGGTTCAGCAGGACCCCTGTATTATATCAGGCATGAGGCAGAAAGCCAGCACTCTCCCAAAGCCTGGGTCCTTGTTCTTGTAGGCCCAAGGCTCAGGAGAGCCAAGCTCTGGCTCAGCTCCACTCCCAGCGCCACCACCTTGGGTAAAACACTTCCTCTTTCTGGGTCTCCATTTCCTAGTTTTTATATTAAGGGATTGGATTAGGTTTGCGATGGCCACATTTTTTCCAAGAATCCTTTTCCAAATAAAATCTTAAGCAGACTATCAATTTTTCAAACATACAGAGTTTGGGGTCTGAGCGCACACACCTTCAGTCACCCCACCACGCAGCACGGCACCTAGCCCCTCACCAGTGCCATCCCTGACACCTCTCTCCCACCTCATCTCTAGGCCATCAGCAAATCCTGTGGTTCTTGCTTCTCACATCCCCACCGCCCACTCCATCCCAGTCGCCAGCCCTCCCTCCCAGCCACTGCAGGTGCTTCCCTGCAGGTTCTCTGCTTCTGCTTCCATTGCCCCTACAGTCTGTCCAATATGGCCCAAACCCTCTATGCCTGGCGCCTCACTCAGAGCACTCCCCATAGTCTTTACTGGCCTTCCATCATCTTCCACACTCCGCTCCAGTCTCCTTGGCCTCTCAGTTCCGACATGCTAACCACATCCCTGCAGGGAGTTGCCTTGTCCCCCGTTTCCGTGGTGCCTCCACTAAATGCCACCTCTTTGGAGTGGCCTTCCTTGACTACCTGCTCCAAAGCAGCCCCTGTGGGTTCCCCAGCCCTCTGACCCTGACTTTCTGTCTCTTCTCCTGGGAATGTCATCTGCAAGCAAGAAGAAGTTTGGCCTAATGCTGTCCACCCTTCCCCCAAATGCAGCCACTATTTATTAAAAGAACCTTGAATGAATGGCACAGATGGATAAACGTAGGGAGAAAAAGTGTCTGCACCCAGACTCCTGGGCAACCTGTCTGCATTTTCTTTCTCCCCAGCCAACATTTTCAGCAAGTAGACACAGCTTGTCTGCCAAGATCCTTACACTCCATCCTGGGGGGCTGACACCCAAGCGACACCCTCTGAGCCCCTGGGGAAGAGGGTGGGAGGCATTCCCCTAACTGTTTGAACATCCACCTCCTGCCATCACGAAGGAGGGGGCTTTGGGAAGCTAAGTGGAAAGATGGGCTCAGCTGAGCACTCGGGACCCAGTCCTGAGTGGTCAGCAGGGCGCAGGGGCGGCCTGGGCCGGAAGAGTCATAAATGATTGCTCCTCATCATGTTTGGGGCACTTCACACAGGCAGGAGTGCAGCCCAGGGAACAGGCAATGTGGCGGGGGCAGCCGAGAGCTGCCTTCTGGTACTTGAACATCCAGAAGGACTGGGCTTCTGAGGGGAGAGTAGGGTGTCAAATGGTAGAAGTTAGAGGGAAGCAAACCGCACACCAAGTCCAGGAATTACTCTTAGGTACCTGCCTGTCAGAGGGCTGCCATAGTGGTGGCAAGCTCGTTGTCACTGCATGAATGCAAGTACCTTTCAGGAATGCTGTCAGTGGATTTCAGGAATGCTGTCAGAAAATCTAGGACTCCCTCCAACCCAAAAGGTCCTCTTAAATAAAGCCAACTCTTTTAGTCACAGACCAAATATTCATCTAACACTTAGGATGTGCCAGGCCCTGTTCAAAGCAGGCCTCAGTTGGTACATTAACCCTTAGTGGATTGTGAGCCGCTACTTAAATATTAACTCATCCAATCCTCATAACAATTCTATGAAGGGGGTGTTATTATTACCCCCAATTTACAGATGAGGCAAAGGCCAGGTCTCGTGTCCGAGGTTAAACAGCAGGCAGGGCATAATAGTCTAATTTATCTAATTTTATTAATATCATCAACAAATGATAATAATAGTAATAGCATTAAGAGGCCAATGTGCAAAACTCTCGTGCATTATCTCATTTAATCCTCAAAACAACAGTAAAGGGTAGTTAACTATTATTTATCTTCATTGCTTAGACAAGTAAACTGAGGCAAAGAGAGGTTACCTAACTGGCCCAGTAATGAACAAAGAAAGGCAAGAGCAAGTGGGCAAATCGAGGTCATCCCTGGGGGAAAACGGGAAGCTGGAGAGGTCAGGCCCTTGGCCCCTCAACTCCCCTTCCTCTCTGGGAAACGCCTCCTAGCTCCACTCTGCAATAGTGGGTGTGGTAGATACTTGTCCTGGAGGGCCCCTTTCCCAACATGATTTCCAGTTCTTCCCTCCGGCTGGCATTTGTCTTTCCAGAGGTCACTTCCAAGGGAAAACATCCAGGCAGAATTTCCGGGCTGGGAGATGATGGGGTAGGAGGGAGGTTTTCAGATCTAAAGGAGCTTAAAGGCTCCTCCATGCCACCCCTCCCACCAGAGAGGGAGCCAGTCACCTCCAGCTGCCCCCCAATCTGGGACTGAACAAGATCAGCCCAACCCTCTTGTTTTACACAGTGGAGAACGGACATCCTGGAAATTGAGGTCACGTAGCTAGGCAAGGCAGCAGCTGGGTGTCCCATCCAGAAGTAGGCCCGGGACTTTTAAACCAAAAAGCCGGGAATGGCTCCCCCAGGAGCGTCCACCAACCTTGGCACTCAGAAAGGTCCTAAAAGGCTTTCGCAAGAGTACACCTCCGAAACTGGAGCCTCCTAACCCCCCTGAAGCTTCCCGGGACGCCCGCTGAACTGGGTGGGGCGGAGAAACCTCTGGGGAGCGCAGCCTTGGGCAATGTCCAGGAGCCCGACATTGCAAGGTGGGGGTGGAGGACATGAAACCAGACACTAAAGACCCCTCTCGGAAGCCAGTTCCCAACCCGGTTGGCTTCACG
>JAQQAC010016337.1:0-31006 GCA_029783875.1 Phataginus tricuspis | reverse complement strand
CGTGAAGCCAACCGGGTTGGGAACTGGCTTCCGAGAGGGGTCTTTAGCGTCTGGTTTCATGTCCTCCACCCCCACCTTGCAATGTCGGGCTCCTGGACATTGCCCAAGGCTGGGCTCCCCAGAGGTTTCTCCGCCCCACCCAGTTCAGCGGGCGTCCCGGGAAGCTTCAGGGGGGTTAGGAGGCTCCAGTTTCGGAGGTGTACTCTTGGGAAAGCCTTTTAGGACCTTTCTGAGTGCCAAGGTTGGTGGACGCTCCTGGGGGAGCCATTCCCGGCTTTTTGGTTTAAAAGTCCCGGGCCTACTTCTGGATGGGACACCCAGCTGCTGCCTTGCCTAGCTACGTGACCTCAATTTCCAGGATGTCCGTTCTCCACTGTGTAAAACAAGAGGGTTGGGCTGATCTTGTTCAGTCCCAGATTGGGGGGCAGCTGGAGGTGACTGGCTCCCTCTCTGGTGGGAGGGGTGGCATGGAGGAGCCTTTAAGCTCCTTTAGATCTGAAAACCTCCCTCCTACCCCATCATCTCCCAGCCCGGAAATTCTGCCTGGATGTTTTCCCTTGGAAGTGACCTCTGGAAAGACAAATGCCAGCCGGAGGGAAGAACTGGAAATCATGTTGGGAAAGGGCCCTCCAGGACAAGTATCTACCACACCCACTATTGCAGAGTGGAGCTAGGAGGCGTTTCCCAGAGAGGAAGGGGAGTTGAGGGGCCAAGGGCCTGACCTCTCCAGCTTCCCGTTTTCCCCCAGGGATGACCTCGATTTGCCCACTTGCTCTTGCCTTTCTTTGTTCATTACTGGGCCAGTTAGGTAACCTCTCTTTGCCTCAGTTTACTTGTCTAAGCAATGAAGATAAATAATAGTTAACTACCCTTTACTGTTGTTTTGAGGATTAAATGAGATAATGCACGAGAGTTTTGCACATTGGCCTCTTAATGCTATTACTATTATTATCATTTGTTGATGATATTAATAAAATTAGATAAATTAGACTATTATGCCCTGCCTGCTGTTTAACCTCGGACACGAGACCTGGCCTTTGCCTCATCTGTAAATTGGGGGTAATAATAACACCCCCTTCATAGAATGGTTATGAGGATTGGATGAGTTAATATTTAAGTAGCGGCTCACAATCCACTAAGGGTTAATGTACCAACTGAGGCCTGCTTTGAACAGGGCCTGGCACATCCTAAGTGTTAGATGAATATTTGGTCTGTGACTAAAAGAGTTGGCTTTATTTAAGAGGACCTTTTGGGTTGGAGGGAGTCCTAGATTTTCTGACAGCATTCCTGAAATCCACTGACAGCATTCCTGAAAGGTACTTGCATTCATGCAGTGACAACGAGCTTGCCACCACTATGGCAGCCCTCTGACAGGCAGGTACCTAAGAAAGTAATTCCTGGACTTGGTGTGCGGTTTGCTTCCCTCTAACTTCTACCATTTGACACCCTACTCTCCCCTCAGAAGCCCAGTCCTTCTGGATGTTCAAGTACCAGAAGGCAGCTCTCGGCTGCCCCCGCCACATTGCCTGTTCCCTGGGCTGCACTCCTGCCTGTGTGAAGTGCCCCAAACATGATGAGGAGCAATCATTTATGACTCTTCCGGCCCAGGCCGCCCCTGCGCCCTGCTGACCACTCAGGACTGGGTCCCGAGTGCTCAGCTGAGCCCATCTTTCCACTTAGCTTCCCAAAGCCCCCTCCTTCGTGATGGCAGGAGGTGGATGTTCAAACAGTTAGGGGAATGCCTCCCACCCTCTTCCCCAGGGGCTCAGAGGGTGTCGCTTGGGTGTCAGCCCCCCAGGATGGAGTGTAAGGATCTTGGCAGGCAAGCTGTGTCTACTTGCTGAAAATGTTGGCTGGGGAGAAAGAAAATGCAGACAGGTTGCCCAGGAGTCTGGGTGCAGACACTTTTTCTCCCTACGTTTATCCATCTGTGCCATTCATTCAAGGTTCTTTTAATAAATAGTGGCTGCATTTGGGGGAAGGGTGGACAGCATTAGGCCAAACTTCTTCTTGCTTGCAGATGACATTCCCAGGAGAAGAGACAGAAAGTCAGGGTCAGAGGGCTGGGGAACCCACAGGGGCTGCTTTGGAGCAGGTAGTCAAGGAAGGCCACTCCAAAGAGGTGGCATTTAGTGGAGGCACCACGGAAACGGGGGACAAGGCAACTCCCTGCAGGGATGTGGTTAGCATGTCGGAACTGAGAGGCCAAGGAGACTGGAGCGGAGTGTGGAAGATGATGGAAGGCCAGTAAAGACTATGGGGAGTGCTCTGAGTGAGGCGCCAGGCATAGAGGGTTTGGGCCATATTGGACAGACTGTAGGGGCAATGGAAGCAGAAGCAGAGAACCTGCAGGGAAGCACCTGCAGTGGCCGGGAGGGAGGGCTGGCGACTGGGATGGAGTGGGCGGTGGGGATGTGAGAAGCAAGAACCACAGGATTTGCTGATGGCCTAGAGATGAGGTGGGAGAGAGGTGTCAGGGATGGCACTGGTGAGGGGCTAGGTGCCGTGCTGCGTGGTGGGGTGACTGAAGGTGTGTGCGCTCAGACCCCAAACTCTGTATGTTTGAAAAATTGATAGTCTGCTTAAGATTTTATTTGGAAAAGGATTCTTGGAAAAAATGTGGCCATCGCAAACCTAATCCAATCCCTTAATATAAAAACTAGGAAATGGAGACCCAGAAAGAGGAAGTGTTTTACCCAAGGTGGTGGCGCTGGGAGTGGAGCTGAGCCAGAGCTTGGCTCTCCTGAGCCTTGGGCCTACAAGAACAAGGACCCAGGCTTTGGGAGAGTGCTGGCTTTCTGCCTCATGCCTGATATAATACAGGGGTCCTGCTGAACCTCTTGAGAGGGCCTTTCAGCCACTCTAGGCTTTAAGACAGGAGGCTGTGCTGGAGTGGGACCCACTCCGAGCCAGGGTCAGTGATGAATTCAGGGTCTCAACTCCCAACTCCAGCTCTTCCCACTGACCTGGACTTCCTTAACTTCAGAGACTCATGCTTCCAGGTGGTCCTGGCTGGCACTCAGCTGGGAGATCCACCCTCTCCCAGGCCCTAAAAGAGACTCTGGTCCACAGGCAGCAAAGGGCTGTCTCTCCAGCTCAGGCCTGCACTTCTGGGCACTGAGAAGCCCCAGTGCACCCTTTAAGACACATGTAGGAGTGCAGGGTGTGGGGCACAGGGTCTGCGTGGGTTGGGGGAGTCTCAACACCTCTGTCATGGAGGCGTCCCTTCCCATCTCCCCTACCATTTGCTAGGCCTTATCCTGGGCCTGGGCTCCTGTTTAGTGATCTTTGCAGAGATCGCAAGTGATAAAAGCTTCAAATGCTCTGAGGACACCTGCATGTTAATCCAGGAGATCAGGAAATCTAAAACAGAAACCAACCAGGAAGAGGTGTGATATTTGAGGGTGACCCACCCCAGGCCCCTCACTGACTTCTCAGGCCTCCCTGGAGCTTCATTTTACAGACAGGAGTCTGAGCTTATCTGCAGCACTTCCTAGCCACAGGGCACGAGCAGAAGGAAGGCGAGAATGGGGGATAAAGACAGACTCCGTCCTTCTGTCCCCTCGCAGGCTCCCTCTGGCATGGCGAGATCCTCCTGTGAGAATTGTCCCCAGTTTGTGCATCTAGGCTGTGACCATTGGCAGAGCTGGGGAGACAGAAATGAGTAGCGGAGAGCAGGTCTGAAGGAGAGAAGAGCAAAGGCTGGAAGAGGTGGGAAAGTAGAGGGAGGTGAGCCGGGGGGGGCGCCCCCCCCCCCCCCCCCCCCGCAGCACAGTCCTCAGATAACGGATTTGAGGGAAGGCAGGTTTGGGCTGGGGAGAGATTGGTGGGAAGAGCAGGAGGTGGCTGCCCTAGGGCCCTATCCTCAGAGCCCAGGTTACTCTAGAGGTTCAGGGCACCTGTGTGCCCAGAAAGACCCCCAGCGTGGAGGAAGTGACCTAGAAAAGACCCAGACTTCCTGTCTACCGCCAGTTCCCTGCTCCCCAGGAAGAAGTCGCCTTTAGAAGGGAGTAGCCAGGAGTCCTCTTGTCCTTGGCAAGTCTGGAGACAGTGTCAACTTGGAGACAGTGCTGCTCTGGTGGCCACCTCGAGAACTTTTAGCTGATATAACTGGTACCCTAAACCTGCTGGTTCTCCTAAGCCCAGGGCTCTCCATAACATGGGTGTTTTCTTTAAGTCTGGAGCTAAAGATGAAAATCATAACTTTAATGATTTTTTTTAAAGTGTTGAGCTCCACCACCACCAGCCTTCACCCTGCAATAGCACCGAGAGCCTGGGGCTAGGTGTGGTTCTCACTGATAAAGACAGGAGACAGCTACTCCAGCCACTGTTGAGGTCCCTCAGGCCCAGTGGGAAAAGCAGCATGATAAGGCCCCAGCCACTCTTAGACACCACGATCTCCTATTTAAAAGACCCCTCAGGGACTCCCTGTCCATACCCCCATTCTAGTTCTGAATGAGGCCAACACACACCTTCATTTTTTCTGTCCCCTCTTTTTATGTCCAGAACTGCCCATAGCCTCCCCACCAAGTTCCTTCTGGCTGGGATGCTACCACCTCCTCCATGAAGCCTTCCATCCATGCCAGCTCAGAGATTCCTCCTTTTTGAATACTTTTTAAAGTTTTTGCCTGAGCAATTCACTGGCCTAGTAATTTTAGAGAAGCCCAAAACCCTTTAATATAGTGTCCTCCTACTTAGATTATAAACTTGTAAATAAAAGGGATCAGGTCTCCGAGTTCCCTATCTTTCTGTCCTGCCCACCGTTGGCACTCAGTCCGTGCTTGAGGGTGATGATGAAGTGAATGGGATTCTTAAAATTGCCTTGCAGCCTTCTCTTTCACATCAGGAAGCACCTGAACTTCTGAAACTCTTTGCAAGGTGGTCCAGAGCTCAGGGTGGGACCCAGGACTGGGAGGTGAGGAACCCAACTCCTTTCCACAGCCAGTGGTGCCCTGCTGGAATGAGGAGGGTGGCTGGCCCCCCAGGGAATTGGGAAGAAACCCTATGTAGCCCTACTTCTTATATTTTATCCTCCTCAACTATGCTACCCTGCTCCTCTGGGAGGGAGGCTGGGAGAGAGTGAAGCTGCGTCTGGATCACAGACAGACATTGCATCCCTGGCCCAAAGGACGGAGTTAGCTGGGAGTGCAGATCCTGGGGGGTGCTGGCTGCCTCAGGGACTCCCAAAAACAGGTCTTTGGTCCACTGAAAAACTAGGAAAATAAGGGGACTGATGTGTGTGCGCGTATCATCCAAGGACCCCAAGCTATCTTTTCTTCAGCAGAACTGTCCTTTATTCAGACACCAGGTCTTTTTTTCATAATTAATCCTCTTTCCTTTTATGAAATGATTGGATACGTTGATGGGGGGTAGCTTTTAATATCTTTTTGGCAAAATACAAGCTTGCTGCAGGAATGTCTGGGAAACACTACTCTAGCTGCTTCAGTGGAACTTGTACATTTTGTGCCCCTTTCCCCCTCCCCACTCCAACCAGAGACTTAACTTGCTGATTTGGAAGATTCTTGGAGACTTGCACGCTGTAGGACATCAGAGGGCGGGAGGAGCCCTCTAGGGTCTATCCCTTTGGTGATTTGGGAACGTTCTCTCGGCAGCAAGTTCCTTTCTCTCTCTGGGCCTGTTTCCCCATCTGAAAAATGCCCTCAGTGATCTCTAGGGCCCCTGACGTTCCGTGATTTCCCAGATGACTGGCCTTCAGGCAGCGGAAGCAGCTATCCCAGAGCAGCATCGGCATGCAGGGGACTGAGCGGCCGGTTGGAGACGGGGCAGCCCTTCTTCCTTCTGATGGCTGGAAGGGCAGCCTCTGGAACAGTCTAGAACGTACAGGTGCACTTCATAAGAAACAAAGACCCAGAAAGAAGACTTCTGGGTCATCACCCTGACCGAGTGCCTGGAAGGAAATGTGTTTTCACTGCTGTGGGTTTATTTTGAAAAAATGCTTTTGAGACAACGGCACCAGTTTGGGGAGTCCACTTTGGGGAAAGGCCTCTGGCTTCCTGTTAGAACTTGCCGACTAGGCGGCCATTTAGAGTCAGACGTGCTACCGTTGCGCCACGAGGTCGGCTAGACGGCCATTTGGGAAGGTTACATTGCCTCTCCCAGTGTGACTGAATCATGAGGTGGCCCCTGCTGTGGCCATTTTGTGCAGGAGCTGTGTAGACACTGAGGAGATCACAGTCAGCCTCATGTCTCGGGGTTGCTGGCTGGGAAGGTGGTCCCTGTCAGGCTGGAGGGGGACAAGGGCTGCAGGCAGGCCCAGCAGGGTGGGGCCAGGCAGGCACCTGAAATGAGGGAAGGGCCTGCCCCGGGACGGCCAATCTGTCCCTGTGTGGGACAGACGGCAGATGACACAATGTTCCTCCCTCACCGTGCACGCACGCACACACACATGCTCGCACACACACTGTTATACAGCGAAGGCAGTCCCTTCCCTCCAGCCAGCATGACCCTGAAGGAGAAGAAAGGAGGTGGATGGGCACCAAGGAGCTCTTCCCAACCTGGGTGTCCATAGGGCTACAGGGAGGGCCTTACTGACTCCATACCCGTGTGGCTGCCACCTCTGCCCGCTCTCCCTACCTGCCAGCAAGGCCCCAGGCCTGTGCGGCCTCCTGCGCAATTCCTCGCCACCAGGGGGGCTCAGAGGAGGCTGCCTGATGGCTGAAACCACTTGGTGGTCAGGAGCTTCTGAAGAGAAAGCAGAGCTCCTCGACCCACCTGGCCAGTAATTCCTAGGGGTGCTTCTGCCCCAATCTGTAGTGTTTGAAGGAACAAGCCAACCTGCTATGAAATGTCAGTTCCCTTTTAAAAGAAACGGCCTGGGGAGCGGTTGTGGTCGAGACCTGTCGCCACTGTGTGTGCAGCTGCAGCAGTGTACACTCCGGCCACATCCTATAGGGTAACGGCGCCAGCCCGAGGGCAAGGCCCCCTGCGTCCTTTGTCCTGGGACTGAGAGAGCGAGAGTCCCCCAGGAACTGCTCCACCCAGAGGCCTGGAGCCCAGGGGAGGTGAGGATTCCGGGAGAAGGAGGACAGGGTTCAGACCTTTAAACCCATCAGGGAGGGGCTGGTCCAGAGGGGCCCTCCTAGGGGTCATTTCCCCATGATGGCTGCCCCATTTCATCACTGACTCTGCGATCTTTATAGAACTTTTTATTCCCCAGTTAAGAGGTGGGACGTCAAATGCCAACACTACCCCAGCTCCTTGACTGACACTGAATATGAGACGTTATTGCTAATGACAAGCCTGTTTTCTGAAGACAGAAAAAGGAGAGAGGGGGATGGAGAGGGACAGCCCAGAAGGAGAGGGGACCACAGAGGCAACAGAGAAGCCTTCCCCTCCTGCATGGGTTTTCACAGGGCTAAATTGTTCCCTGGGTCAATAAGTGTGCTTGTTCACTCACCTCCAGGGACCAAAGAAATAAAGGACTTTGCATCTGAAATTCACAATCTGACAATCTTTAGCTAACGGAGCAAACTGTCAAAAGGAATTCACCAGGAACCTCGCTCCCCATCCTGCATGTCCTCAGTTTCCTTAATCTCAATGTCAGAGACTGATACTGTAAATTTCTCTAGGGATACAGCATTCAAAACAAGGACTTAGCTCTCTACCAATAGTACCTCATGACAGCATTTATTATGCTTACTTCTTTCTGTTCTTGACATTTTTGACAAAGCATCCATCTAAAATATATTCAGGAATTCTTTTCTCAAGGAATATATGCCTCATCCATCCTCATCCGTCTGCCCATCCATCCATCCATCCACCCATTCATTCATCCATCTATCTATCCATTTACCAAACATCTGTTGAATATCTAGGAGTCTCCAATTTATCTGCTAGGGGAAAATAAGAGAAATATGCACATAATTAAAGTACAGGGCATTATACAAAGTGCCAAGGCTCTATCACACTTGGCTGTGGTGAGCAGGAAGGACTCCCTGGTGGAGGTGGTATCTGGTTTGGGTCTTAAAGGATGAGTAGGATTTTAACTGCTGAAATCAGGTATCTGCAGGAAAGGTTATCCCAGATAGGAGAAAAGCACAAACCAGGGAAGTGGAGAAAGACAAGCTGTGGGGGGCGGGTTGGGAGAATCCCTGAGGAGCTTGGTTTGGGGACAGGGAGGAAGAGTTCTTTGTGCAATGAACCTGAAAAGGGAGTGGCACACTTGGCCATAGATGGAGAGTCTGGATTTTGCCATGATGGTGAAGACCATGGGTCTGCTCTCCCACGTAAAGCAGGGCAACCCTGGGCAAGTCCCTGCACCTCTATCTGCCAGGACACCTTCTGCCTTCACCTGTGCCAAGTGGAGCAGCGATCCCTGCCTTGCAAGGTTTTGTCCCAGTTACAAGAGAGGATGTTCTTAGCTGTTTGGTCTGTGAGATCAGTTGGGGGCTGTTGCCTGTAGGTATATGGTATGCCTGTGTGTGTGCACACATGGTATTGATTCTCAAAAAAAATATATTGTATACCTGAAAAAGTTCATACACAGACAAAAATAGTGGAACTTAAAGCATCAAGCACTTTCATCTCTCTGAGGCTGCACCCAAGGCAAATGTATGTTTACTTAATTTTGGTCTTTGTACAGTTTTTATCTCTGTGTATATGTTAATTTGTGTACCTCTTTTTTTACTGAGTTTATTTCTGACTTGTCAACTTCTTTCCATATCTCCTCTGTTTTAAATGAAGTGCCTGAAAGCATGTGTGGGTCCAGGGTTTGGGGACCATTTCTTGAGATCCATCACCATCCTGGAGTATTTGAGTTCAAGGGTAAAGTAGAACTTGTTTGGCCCATGAATTTTAGTGTAAATCTTAGCTGAACACTTCCCAATTTCCTTGCAGCTGGATGTGGCCATGTGATTAAGTTCAAAACACTAAGTGGGGAGTGCAGTTTTTTAGCAATGTCCTTAAAGAGAAGGGGCATGCCCTTCTCTTCTTTGCTCTTTCCTGTTGACTGGAGTGCAGACATGATGGCTGGAGTTAAAGCAGCCATCTTGGACTCTGAGGTGAACTTGAGAATGGAAGCTATATGAGATGGAGCAACAATTAGTAAGGGTCTCAGATATGTTGGAGCGTCATCCCAGCCCAGGACTACTTACTCAGACTTTTATACCAGAGAGGAATACATATCTATCTTATTTATATTATTGTTATTGTAGATTTTCTGTCACTTACAGACAAACTTAGTCTTAACACAAAAAATTTGATCTCTTGTTACGTAGCACCAGATAATATGCCAGAAATACCAAAGCTGCTTTGCAGGGCTACCTGCACGTCTATAGGGAGGTAGGAAAGAGGAAGAAGAGGAGAGAGGAGAGGCAGTTTTGTGTTGACTAAGGCTCCTTTTCAAGGACTAGATTGCAAACATCTTTTTTCGTATTGGGGGCATGTGAGTTTTAGATTTCACTAGAAGCTTCAGGCTAGTTATTCTGGTTTGAGTTCTGACTCCCAAATTCTGTGTCTTGACAGGGCTAAATATTGCTGAGCAAGGCAGCCATATCTCTTCCCTTAACCTCAGTTTCCTCATCTGTACTTTAGATGGAGAATTCTCCTAGGCTAACCCTCCCTGCGCTGATGTCGTCCACTTCCTTTTGAGATGGTTGTCCCGCCGCCCTAGCACAAGAAAGGCCTGGGCATGATCTGAACAGTGCCCGTGCCCCTGCTGGCTGCTGCCATTCATTCGTTCATTCACTCTCTGCTTCCTTATTGAGCACTTGCTGGGTGCCAGGCTGTGTCTGTGCCAACCTCTGGCTGCTGGGGGTCTTGAGAGGTCACCTCACCACCCCTCCAGGCCTTGGGAAACGTTTGTTCTGCAATGGTTGGGACCTGACTTCCTCTTTGCAGGAACAACACAGGCTCATTTGGAGCCTGTAAGGCCCTGCCCTGAGCTGCCCTCCCACAGCCCAGGATTACCCACTGGGCATGGAGAGGCCCCCAGGCCTGTGTCTGAGAACCCCCATGTGTGGCCAGGGATTGAGCAGGGTGGGCTGTCTTGAAAGGCTGGGTAGGTGGTTTGAAAGACAGGCAGGGGTCTTCTTTCCATAGGTGAAAGGAGCCCCCATCCCTGGCTCCAACATCACCAAGTGTCAGAGCTCAGTGCGCTGGAGACCCCCTAATCCAGCCGCTGTTGACGGCTGAGTCTGTGGCTTGGAGAGGGAAGTGGTTGCCCTGAGGTCTCACAGCTGGACCCGGGCTGTTCCAGAGGCTGTGTGTGGGTGTGGAGGCTGCTCCTTTGCATGAGGTTGTGGAGATGGGGCCTCATCACCCTTCACCTCTGCCTCTCCCTCCAGCCTCTAGAAAGTGCTGAGCTCCGCCCTGCCTTGGGGACTAAGCACACATGTCCCACTTCTACCTCCTACAAAAAGCCTTCCAGGCTGCCAAGCCTCCGGAGCTGCTGTGCACAGTTGTGCCGGTTGTTCATTGCACAACAACATCAGGCTGAGAGAGGAACACGTGGGAGCTAAATTTCATTCTCTTGCCAAGCCACGTGTGATTTCAGGTGTGTGTGGAGGATGAGGGGGGAGCCTGCATCCATGGGGAGCAAGGAGCTGAGCAAGCATCGAAGAACTGGAGAGGTGTATCTAGCACAGGACTTGGAAAATGCTGTAGTATGAATACATGGCCAGTTAATGCAAGGAAAGAGGTGAGGAAGGCTTGACCAGGATAGAGGGTCTCTGGGAAAGGGAAGGGGCCCACTGAGAAGCCTGCAGCTTGAGAGGGACTGTGGGCTGTTCTGAATGCCTGAACGGTAGTGCGAGGGACTGACGGGGCAAACCGTCCAGGTGACTCTGGAGGGAAGACCCTAAGAGCAGAGGCCCACCTGGCCCACCCCCAGCACCACTTCTGCACAGCCAGGGCCAATCTGGGCACAGTGTGGGGTAATTGCCAGAGCCCCCAAATCTCTTCCCGGCCCCTAGGCTGTCACCCAGCAGGGTCCAGAGCCCCTCTCCAGCCTGCACAGCACTGGCCCAGCAATGACCCAATGATACATCCCTATCCCAAGGACTCTCCATCATGTGGGGACACAGGAGTGGCATGCAGTGCTGTGCCTACAAGCTGCAGCATGCTCACCTGCAGAGCTGGGGTCCCCAGCTGGCTGAGGGGTGTCCTGCTCAGAAGAGGGTGAGTCGGGGAGAGCTTTTTTGGGGAGGTAGGATCCAAGCTGAGTGACGTCTGGGAGGTTAACAGGTGAGCATGGGGCATGGGGATGGCCCTGTTAGGGGTGCGGCCAGCTCAGGTTGCCTGATGTTTGCAGTCTGTGTAGATGCAGGATGGGATGTGCAGGAAGGCAAGGGGACCAGACAGCAGAGGCTCTCAGACTGTATGCTGAAGGCAGTGGAGATGGAGACAGGTTTGTTCCCCCGTTTTTTAAATTGAGTTATGTTTTAGTTTCCTGGGCCACTGTAACAAAGTAACACAAACTGGATGGCTTAAAACAACAGAAATGTATTCTCCCACAGTTCTAGAGGCTGGAAGGCTGAAATCAAGGTGGCAGCCAGGCCCTGCTCCCTCTGAGACTCTGGGTGGAATCCTTTCTTCCCCGCTCCCGGCTTCTGGGGGCCCCAGGCAATCCTTGGGGTTCCTTGGAGCAGCGGTCTAGGGTCTGCCTCCGACGTTACGTGGCGTTTTCTCCCGCGTCTGTCTCTTTGTTTCTCCTCTTGTAAGGACACCCTCCATGTTGGATTGGGGCCCACCCTGCTCCAGTATGACCTCATCTTAGCTAATTACATCTGCAGTGACCCTATTTCCAAATAAGGTCACATTCTGAGGTACTGGGGGTTAGAACTATAGCATATCTTTTTGAGGGCTACAGTTCAACCCCTTACAATTTAAAATTTACTCACCCTTGTTAGTGTGCGTCTTGGCAGATGTAGACAGTTGTGTAACTGCCACCACAGTCAAGACGCAGAACTGTTCTGTTACCCTCCCAAATTCCCCTGTGCCCTTTTGTAGTCAGCCCCTCCCCTGCCCTAAACCCTGGAAATCACTCATTTCTTCTCTGTCCTTAAGTTTTGCCTTTTCAAGAATATCTATGAATGCTGCCTTGTGAGCCTGGCTTCTTGCACTTAGCTGAATGCCTTGGAGATCCAGCTGTGTTGCACATCTCAGCTCCTTTTCGTCGTTGACAGGATTTCATCATACGGATGGACCACATACCCACTGCCACTTATTTGGGTTTATTTTTCCACATACCCACAGCCACTTATTTGGGTTGTTCCAGGTTCAGGACAATTACAAATAAAGCTGCTGCAAACATTCACATACACGGTTTTGCATAGGGAACCACATGGGTCAGCTTGCCTTCGGGCTGCTGTGTGAAGAATGGCATGGAGTGTGGGGAGACCAAACGGATGCTACTGCACCTGTCTGGGTGAGCAGTGAAAGTGGCCTGGACTAGGGTCTCGGCAGTGGGGATGGGGAGCAGTGGTCCAGATGCGGTGTATCCAGGAGGTAGAGTGGATGGAAGCCGGTGATGAAGTGGGTGGGCACCACTGTGGCAAGGGGGCCACCTTCACTGCCTCCCCCTTGTCTGTCCTCCAGCTCCCCAGGGGAAGGTGGCTGCTGTGGCTCAGCATGGCTGTGTGGAGGCTGAGGGGTAGAACAGTAAAGCATAGTGGCTAGGGGTGTGGGCCCTGGAGCAGACTGTCAGGGTTCACATTCCACTCTGCCTCAGTTTCCTCATCTGTAAAATCTCCTAATTCATAGAGCTATTGTATTACATGAGTTAACACATGTAAGGAACTTGAACAGTCTGACACCTAGTAGGTATTCAGGAAACGTGAACCATGGTCCATGGCCTTCTGAAGGGTCCTGACTCTATACCCTCTTACCCACTCCACTTACCCCTTTGGCAGTGAGCTAGTTTGTGGCACCCTCGTGGCTCTGTAGAGCCATGGATGGATCTTCATATAGGCCCCTTCCAAGTCTGTCCTGACTTGCTGTAAGACCCAGAGCTGGCTCCTTGCCCTCTCTGATCATTGCTTCCTCCTTTTATGAAGTGTGGCTGTCCAGAGCCCCGTTGTGTGCCAGGCTCTGTGGGAAGCAGTATGTGGCACAGCAGCCCCCACACAGTAGGCATTTCATAAAGACGCAGCTGTGTGATCTGCTTATGATGTTACAGGTGGAGGCCCAGGTGACTGGCTCTCAAGACACCCCCAGATTTGGGGGCTGGCAGAAGCTCCCCCACAGCCACCACAAATACCACCCTCCCTTTTCTCTTCCCCAGTAAATCCTCTGCCTCTGACCAAAACTGACTGAGGTGGCACAGCAGGTGGTGAGCTGGTGCCGGGCCTAGGCTCTGCAGGGAGGGGTGTGGTGGTCCTAGTCCAGATGCCACAGCAGCTTCTGGGGTTCATGTCCAGGTCGGCAGGATTGGTGGCAGGCGAACAAAGGGACATTTACAGTCAATTCTCATTATTCACAGATTCCATATTTGCAAATCTGCCTACTTGCTAAAATGCATTTGTAACCCCCAAATCATAGTGCTTTGGAAGTCATCTGCAGACATGCAGAGTGAGGAAAAACTCGCATCTTCCAATGTGCACGTCCCATCCGAGGCTGGGTGAGATCGCACTCTGCCTTCTTGGCCCAGTGCTCACACTTCTAACAAGTATCCCTGTCATCATGTATTTAGTGCCATGTTTTTCATGTTTTAATGCTTTTTGCTGATGATTTTGCTACCTAAAATGCCCCCCAAGCATAGTCCTGAAGTGCTGCCTAGGGTTCCTAAACGCAAGAAGACGGTGATGGTCTTGCAGAGAAAATACGTGTTAGATAAGCCTCATTCAGGCGGGGGTTGTGTGTGCTGTTGGCCATGAGTTCAGTAGTAAGGAATCGAGAATATATATTAAGTAAAGTGTCTTTAAACAGAAATGCACATAAAACAGGTGATGCATTGATCAGTTGATGAAAATGTTGTGACCAGTGTCTTGCAGGAACTTAACCCTGTGTTTCCCTTAGAAGTCATGGTGCAGTATTTGCTAACTTGGTGTTTGCAGCAACTTTATAGAACGTGAGTACCACCAACAATGAGAATCCACTGTATCCACGTCATGTAGAGACATCAGCCCCAATCTCTCCCCTGCACTGTCTGTACCTGCACTCTCACAGCCCATTCCTCTGGATTAAGAAGTGCCCGTCATGTGTATGGTCTGTCTTTAAAATGCACAAGTCCTTGGGATATGCACCATCCCTGTCTATGGGCCTTGGTCCTCTCTCCCCCTCCAGTGAAATTCAAGGCTGGGAAAGGACAGTTTCCAAGGAGAGGAGCTGCACATCAGGCAGTCAGGGCACCTAAAAATCAGGGATTCGTGGCAGTCAGAGACTTGACACCACTAGTTATGGCAATTATAGCTCAAGGGTTTACTTCAGCCCCTTTACTAAAGAGTTTTCCCCAGTTAGTCATCAGAGCCTTAGAAGGCTGGGGTTACAGTGCCCAATTTACAGACAAGAAAATTAAGGCACAGCAAGTGACTCTATTAAAGCTCCCAGCAACCAGTGGAGCAGAGCCAGGACCCAAATCCAGGTTTGTCCCAGTCCACAGCCTTTGTCCTTAGTCCCTGAACTCCCTGCCTCCCCTAGATCCAGATCCTGGGAGGAATGCTGCTGGACCCTCCCCAGTCTTCCAAGACCCCTGAGCAGGTGGCCTCCTGGCCCTCTCCCTGAGCTGGCCCTATATGGGTGGACCAGGTGGAGAACCTGAGAAGGGCAAAAAGGTGCACCTAGCCCCACCTGCTAGTCTCTGCTTGTCATCTGCTGGCAAAGCGTCACCCTACAACCCTTGTCCTCGGGGTCACTGGGAGACATTTAGCCCAGGTGGGATGGGGTATGCCTGTCATGCCTCAGGACTGCTCCTTAGAGCTCCTTACTCTGTCCCCACCCCAGTGGCCCCCAAAGTTAATGACCCAGTGTCCTTGGCTTCCTCCAGCCGCCTGCACATGAAAACTCACCACCAGTGACTTCCCTTCTGCTAAAGCATGCAGGGCTGTGCACACTGTGAAGTCTAACAGGGACAGTGGGCATAGGTGGAAACAGGGAACAGAAACCTAAAAGAGACACAGTCCTAAGGGTGGGATTTCCGGCGGCGGGGAGGGCGTCCATTTTGTTGTGCAAGGTGGGCCGTGGCTCAGGAGGCAACAGCTGCCAAGAAACATCAGGACTTGTAAGCCTTGGGTGTGTACATGACACGCTCATCCTCCAGTAGAGGAAATGTGGTCACAACAACTGTTAGGTGGGTTTGCAGGGTGACTCAGTGTCACCAGGGGTGGAAGGACTGTGACGGTGCAATAGTTTCCTGCAGGGTGCAGTTGGGGCCTGGTGTCCACAGCTTGCGCCCGCACGGTGCTGGCAGTGCCCAAGGGGGTACAGCTTTCAGGAATCAGCACTGCACTGGGCCCCAGAGCCCTAGGCCAGCTCTGTACCTAGCCCACCTCTAGGTTAGAAGGGGGGGTTCCCTTTGTCAAAGCATATCCCCACTCCCTTTGGTCGTGTTTCACCCTTACAGCAACCCCCTGAAGTCGTAGGGGTGAGCAACCTTTCACTTATTTCACTACTGAGAGAACTGAGGCCCAGAGAGGGAGTGAGACTAGCCCAAGGACACACAGCAAGCCTGTAGCAGAGACTGGAATAGACCCTGGCTCCCTTCCCAGGGCAAAACATTTTATGCACCACTCGGAGTTGTCCAAGATGAATAATGTCCATGGCAGCCACTTATTGAGCCACTGTTAAGGTCCAGATGCAGTGGTCCTCTTGCCCTCACAAACCCTAAGGGATCTACAGTTCTCAGTCTCGTCTTACAGACACTGAGAGGCCCGTCTCAGAGTAGAATTCAGCCGGGCTCCAGAGGCTACGGGTGAGGAAGAGAGAAATCCCAGCGGCAATCCAGCAGGACAGGCCTGAGTGAGACTCAGAGTCCCCTGGTCTCCCCTCCTGGGGCGAGTCATGTCTGCCAGGGGCTGCTGCTCCACCCCCTGCTTCCCCTCCACAACCTGGCATCAGGTGGGGCAGCGCAAGGCTGCCATCGCTTTCCCTTTTCCCCCAGATGAAGGGGAACCACTAAATAAGCAACAAGCAGGGCCAGGGTCACAGTGGGAGGAGTGGGCCACCAGGTGTGGGTGCTCCTGGAGGGAGGGGGCCCAGCGGGCAGGGGTGTAGAACACACCTCCCTAGAGCTGTCTGAGCCTTCTACTCTTTGAACCTGGTTCATCCCTGGAGAGGAGATGGCAGCAGAAAGCATGTGGGCAAGGACCCTGGGAACTTTGCAGGGACAAGCTGGGGGAAGCAGGGCGGCTCTGGGCTGGGGAGTCCATGTACAAAAGCCAGACCTGAGAAGCAGCCTTGCCCTGCAGCCAGCCCTGTGGGGCAGCTCCTGAGAGAAGGGGCTCTTCCTTAAACACAGGAGCAGGTGGCCAAGAGCAGAATCTCATTTCCAAAACTTTCTGAATAGAGTCATAGCTAATGGTAGTAATACCTGACATGCATAGTTTTCCTGTTTATCTTATTTCTTTTTTCTTTTCTTTCCTTCTAATTATAAACAAATTCCATACATAGTACTCAAATTCACACACTGAAAAGATCTAAACAATAGAAACGTCTAGACTTGCATTGCCCAATACATTAGCCACTAGCCATGTGTAGCAAGATTACAAATTAAATCCATTAAAATGAAGTAAGAACCTCGCTGCCCATGTTTTGAGTGCCCCATAGCCACAGGCGGCTGGTGTGCACCCCTGGCTGTGGTACACACAGCCTTCCACCATCACGCAGAGCGCTCTGGACAGCACTGGCCAGACCATAAACTGGGAAAAACTTACCAGCTGAAAGATAATTTTTGGAATCAGTTTGGTTCCTTCGGGCCTGTTTTCTGTATTTGCATAAGTCTCTTTTTCCACCTTTCCTCATACACAGTTCCATCTGGTCTGCCTGACTACTTGGCTCTGTGGGTATGAGAATGGTATTTCCCATTTTTTCCCAGATTGAAGAAACTGAGGCTCAGAGAAGGAAAAGAGAGGGTTTGCTCCCTAGAGACAGGCCCTTCCCCGTGGTCTGTCCGGCGTGGCTGAGGTGTGGCCAGGGGGTCCCACCCTGCCCGTTCTGCCCTACTGTATGTGAGGCAGACGCCTGACCAAGCACGGTGGTCCTGCGGGAAGACTCGCCCCCAGGCATCTGCTCTGCTGGTTTTATGGTTTCCCCTGAGATGTTACCTATTATTTTCTGATTTTCATAACATATGCTCAGTGTAAAAACTTGGAATGTACGGAAAGTACACAGGAGAAAGAAATCCTTTAACCTCAGAACTCACCACCACTACTGGGCCAGCTTGCCCTCCCAACAGCAGAGCAGGGGGCTGCTCCTCCATGCCCCCTACTCCCTGGTGAGGTAGGTCTTCACGGGAGCCATTCGCATGGGCTCCATAGTTCTAATTCCAGACTCCCTGACTCCTCAGGCTCTTGGGAATCTTTTCATATGCTCGCCGACCATTTGAATAAGTACCAGTGGAAGTCTCTTGCCCATTTTTCTATTTGTTTGTATTTGTCTTTACCTTGTTGACGTGTGGATGTTCTGTATATAATCTGGTTAAGAGCCCTTTGCTGGTGATGTGCATGACAAGTATCTTCTCCCACTCGGGGCTTGATTTGCACTCTTAATGGTATTTTGATGAACAGAAAGTCTTCATTTTAATACAGTCAGATTTAGCTGTTTATTTAACTTGGGGGGGGGTGTGTGCATGTGAGTACTGATTAAGAGGTCTATCAGATTATTAAGCTATTCTTTATTTTCTTCGAGAATCTTTTTTGTTTTGCTTCCCACATTTTGTTCAGTAGAGTCTTCCTGGAACTGAGTTTTGTATAAGCTGAGAACGAGGGGTCAGGAGTCTTTCTTTTTCCCCAGTTGCCTCAGCACATCTTGTTGCAGAGACTAGCCTTTCTGCAGTGTTCTGTGGCCAGACATAAGTCAAGTGCCCACGTATGTGTGGATCTATTTCTGGACTATTCTAGTCCACTTACCTATGGGTCCTTCCCTGCACCAATACACACCATCTTAGTCACTGTAGCTTTGTAAGAAGTCTTGGTATCCAGAAACCCCATCCTACCCTCTTCTTCAAGTGTATCCTGGAGATTCTTGGCCCTTGGCATTTGCATGTGCCTTTTCACAGAATGCTGTTGGGATTCTAACTGGGTTTGCACTGACCTTTAGGTTTGCTTTTCATAGGATGCATACCTTAACAGTGTTGTTTCCACTCCATGGACAAGATCTACCTTTCCATCTCTTTATTCTCATATTGCACATGTTTAATGTTTAATGTTATATTGTCCACTGGAATCCAGAGGGATTTGGCCAGGTAGTTAAGAACATGGACTTAGAGACTCAGAGACTGCCAGGTTTCAAATCCCAGGTCTGCCACTTATTAGTTCTGAACCCTTAATGAGTTGCTAACTTACTATATCTGTTTCCCCTCCGTAAAACAGGAATGCTCACCAGAGTTATCACCTGGAGGTGTTTTAAAGGATTAATTTAGTTAATAAATGTAAAGCAGGGCAAGGCCTGGCACACAGATATCTCTGGGAACATTATTAATTTATTTTTGAGTAGGTAATACATTCACACGATTCAAAATAAAAATATATTTCAAAAAAGATGTGCAGTGAAGAAATCTTACCATCTTTGTTCCCCATGTGTCCGTCCCACCCCTGCCCTACCAGTTACTGGTCTCCTGTGTTTTGTGTCTTCTTCCAGAGTTTCTTTATGCAAATACAAATTCTTCTTTTTTTCTTTTTCCAACAAGGAAGCACAATATACATACTGTTCTGTACTTTGCTTGTGTCCCTTAACCACATCTACTGGAAACCTTTCCATATCAGCACACAGAGGGCTTCCTCATTCTCTTTTTTTTACAGTTACATAGTGTTTATAGTTACAGGTATCCACTTAGTTCCCTGGCCCCTTTTTCGTGGACATTTAGGTTGTTTCCAGTCTGTTTCCCATTATGGACATGCCCCAGTGCATCCCATGCATCATTTTGCACATGTGCAACTATATTTTTACAGATATGTTATTCCAGTGTTTGTATTAGGTTGAATATCTAAAATGCTTGTTGCCAATTTCATATAGTACTAGTATGTCTTTAACCACTCACTCAATCATTCAAAAAATTTTGTCGAACACCTATTCTGTGCTGGGCTGGGCATACAGCATAGATATGACTGACACCGGAGCGCAGAGTCAAGAGAAGGGAAGAGACGAGCATGTGACAAGCAGTATTGCTCACCATTTGATTGTCTCCAGTTTTTGACATATCTAAGTCCCATTGCAACAAACATCTTTGTCCATTAAGCTTTATTCCTATTTTTAAAATATCTCTTTGAGACAGAGTCTAGAAGGAAATCACCTACAATGTGCCCTTTCGGCCGAAACAAGAGAGCAGAGCTCTCTAGATCTGCTTATACAGAACCCAGCTAAGTTCCACATCTGAAATTCCCTTAGAAAGCACTTTTCTTTTCCAAAGGTACAAATGATTTTAATTATTTTTTGGATAGGTAGTATAATCACATAGTTCAAATTTAAAAGGCCCAAGAGGGCACAGTAAAGTGCCTCCCTCCCACCCGCTGTCTGTCAGCCTCCCAGGCCTCCACCTCACTGAGGGCACCACTTGATCGCTCTACACATATTTTTGCAGAGACGGCCTCAGCTCATCCCAACATGCATGTGTCACAAATATGCATGGGCCTGCCCACTAAGTTTGGTGACCTGGCTTCTTGTGACCTCACTACCTCCAGCTTCAATCCCAGTAGGTCCCCCAAATCCCGTCTTCTCCAGTAGCCATCTCCATGTTTGGTGAAGTCTCTAAGGATTTGGGGAGGGTTGGGGTGGGACAAAAAACTTAGCTGCTCTTTCACTAGGTATGACTATTACTGTCATTATTATTATGAAAACTCTAGAATGGTGTCCGGTCCATAGCAGATGCCCACTAAATACTTAATGGATAAGTGAATGGATGATCATAATGTCATTGAATGTTTGCTATATTCTGGGTACTATTCTGAATTCTTTACAGTAATCACATACAGTAGTAAGGCTTAACATTTCCCATCCTAAATGTAAGGAGACCAAGGCAAAGAGAGGTTCTGTCACTTGCCATGGCCATCAAGCTGGGATTCTTACCCAGGCTGTCTGGTCCCCAAGCCCATGCTTAAACCAGCTGTCCACTCAGCCCTTATCAACACTCAAGGGCAGTTGCACACAGTGCTGGGGATAGAATCTATAAGCTGGGTCCTGGCGGGAGTGGACTAGTGTTGGGGGAGGGGGTCAGCAGGACAGGCAGGCTGAGTCAGGTTAGGCTGGGTTCAAGGGGCTGGCTGGGATAGGGAAAGGGGCTGGGACCTGTGAGCCAGAGGAGGTTACAGAGGGAGGGTGGAGGAACTCAGCTCAGATTCTTAGGAAGCCGTGGGTGTCCAGGGGTCTCAAGAATATAGAGTGGCCAGAGTCAAAGGCCAGGCAGAGGGAAGCTGTGAGCCAGCAATCAAAGCATTTGAGAAATGGGCTGTGGGGTCAGGCCTGGCCTAATCGGAGCAGCCCCCGGAAGGGCTGCAGCATTGTAGCCAGGTGCCTGCTGCGGGCTCCCCCAGGGCTTCAGAGGGGTTCAGTGTGGGCAGGCAGAACCTCTAGGGTACAGCAAAGGAGCCAGCAGGCAGCCTGGAAGGCAGGGCTGGAGCCGGGCAGTTTCAGGCAGATGCAGAGCAGCAGAAAGCCCGCAGCACACACAGGTGTGGAAAGTTTGAAAGCCTTTGACCAGCTAGACCCCTTGATGTGGGCTGTGACGTGCAAACTGAGACAGCCTGACCTGTTCTCAGCACTTCCGGGGTCCGGAAAACCTGCTTAAGCTGACTTCCCCTCTGTGAGGCTGTGGGCAGGGGCCCGCAGAGCCTCCTCGTCCTGGCGTCACTGGGGCAACCCACCAAGGGTCGGGGGGCTTAACCCGCACTCTGTGCTCCACCTTGTCCTGCAAGGCCTTTTGGTTTCTGGGGGAGGAAAAATCCAAGGGACATTCCTATAACAGGATTTTCCAAACACTGTCCTGAAGCTGGTGGCAATCTGCCAGGCCCTTGCCCAGTGATTTAGCCTACGGAATTGGGCTGGAGGTGCTTGCCATGCGTTTACAGATTATACCTATGAGAGATTCTGACTCTGAAACCAGCCACTTCTCTTCCATCCTCACGTGTTCCCCATGGTCAGTCTGGGGCTGTGTTTTTGGTCCTGTGTATGCCAAAGGCTGGGCCAGAGGTGGAACCAGGTAGCAGCCATGGCTCAGCTTCCACACGTCCAGGAAAAAGCATCTAGTCTGGTGGAGGAAACCACAGAGAAGCTGGCCTGGCTGCCCTGCTTTCTCTCAAGCTGTCTGCTGGGGCACAGCCAGCCCAGCTTGGAAGAAAAGCCTTCAAGTGGCATCTAGCCAAGGGTCAGTTGAGTCACAGAATCATGGAATTCATGGTGCAGGAAGGAACCTTAGTTCTTGGTCAGGACCATGCTCAGTAAATGCAGAACCCAGCTGCTGCCAGTTTTCAATACAGAGCCCGTGGCAGACATCACTAGTAGATCCCAGCATTCCTTCTCTGCTGAGCCTTCAGCATAAGTCTAGGAAGCTGCTGCCAGTCAACTGGGTTCACATGGAAATTCAACTAACTTGCCCTCCCAGACCTATTCCTAACTTCTCATTTTACTGAAGAGGCTGCTGAACCTAGAGAGGGGAATGAGTTGTTGAAGGTCACATAGTGAACAGTAGGACCAGACTATGGTCTCCTGGGTCTGAGCTCAGTGTCATTTCCTTATATCATACCCGTTCGTGAACACAGCATCTGTCATGTCACTCCTCGTCTCATAAACACTTGTTATCTCCTTCCATTTCCACAATGTGATCCCAATCTCGGCATCCAAAAAAATGTCCCACAATTTCCCCAGAGTGTTGTGTATGTAGCTGCAGGAAAGCTGATGCTGTCTTAGGGCATGTTAACAGGAGTAGAGAATCTAGATTGAGGGAGGTGGTGCTCCTGCTCCTTTCTGAGCTACTCGGATCCCATCTGGGGAATCATTTCCCTGCTTGAGATTTTACATTTCAGCGATACAAAGTCAGAAGGATGCCCAACATACTCAGAAAGATAAAATCAGTGAGATAAGGAAATTTATCTCAAAACTCAAAACCACTCCATATTTTATAGTCAGTTGATTTTCAACAAGAGTGCCAAGGAAATTCAACAGGGAAAGTATAGTTTTTTAACAAATGGTACTTGGACGACAAGATTTCCAAATGCAAAAGGAGGGGGTTGGATCCCTACCTCATACCATATACAAAAATTAATTCCAAATGGAACAAAGACCAAAGGGTAAGAGGTAAAGCTATAAAACTCTTACAAGAAAAAATCTTCATGGTCTTGTATTAGGTAATGGTTTCTTATATATGACACCTAAAGTACAAGCAACAAAAGAGAAAAATAGATAAATTGGACTTCACCAAAATTAAAAACGTTTGTATTTCAAAGAAGACCCTTACCTTTTCACCAAGAAAATGAAGACAGCTCACCAAATGGGAGAAAATATTTGCAAATCATGTTTTATAAGGGACTTGTATCTAGAATACATAAAGAATAATACAACTCAATAAAAATGCAAATAACCTAATGTTGAAACAGGCAAAGGACCTGAATAAGTGTTTTTCTGAACAGTATATATATAAATGGTCAATAATTAAAAGATGCTCAATATAATTTTATATCAGGGAAATGCAAATCAAAACCACAATGAAATACTACTTCATATCCACTAGCATGGCTATAATTCAGCTATAATAATAAAAGTAGATGATAACAAGTGTAGAAAAGAATGTGGAGAAATCAGGACCCTCATATGCTGTCAATGGGAATGTAAATTGATGCAGCCATTTTGGAAAACAATGTGGTAGTTCCTCAAAATGCTAAATATAGAGTTACCATATGATCCAGAAATTTTATTCCTAGGTACATATCCAAGAGAATTGAAAACAATAGCCATACAAAAACTTGTACACTAATATTGGCAGCATTATTCAAAGTGGCCAAGAAGTACAAACAACCCAAATGTCCATCAACTGATGGATAAGTAAAATGTGGGGTGTCCACACAATGGAATATTACTTGACAGTAAAAAGAAATGAAGTCCTAATACATATTACAACATGAATAAACCTTAAAACCATTATGCCAAGTGAAAGAAACCAAATGTAAAAGACCACATGTTATATGATTCCATACATGAAATACCTAGAAGGTAAATCTGTAATGACAGAAAGGATGTTAACGGTTGCCACCAGCAGGGGGGGTTGGAAGGAAATGGGGAGTGATTGCTAATGTGTACAGGATTCTTTTCTGGAGTGATGAAAATATCCTAAAATTGATTATAGTGATAGTTGCATAATTCTGTGATTATACTACAAACCATTGAATTGTACACTTTAAAATATTATTAAAAAACAAACCACTTCATATGCAAATTCATGAAGACAATATATGTAAAACACCCAGCTCAGTGTCGGCCACAGGGTAGCCTTGCAGAAGAGAGGGCCTGTCCATCCCGGAAGAGAGAAAATGGGTATGTGCACGCCACCTTCACATAGTCCATGGATTCTATGGGGGCAGGGTGAGTTGTCCCCGTGGACCTGTAAAGTGTAGAAAAAGCAACAAGAGGAAAAACTTCAGAAGAATGCATTCCATCTCAGTAGAAACTGAGAATTGCTGCTCAGAATGGGTTGGCCATGAGAGGGTGAGCAGCCTGTCATTAGAGGTCTTCCAAAGGATACAACAGTTATGTACTGGGATGGTACAGAGAGGACTCCAGTGTTAGAGGGACATCTGAGGTAGAGGGCAGCCTTAAAATTCCTGTGCTGTGCTGTACCTGGTAGGCTCACAAAAGCTATTGTTAAATACCCAGGAATCTCACAAGCAGGTTGTTAAGCCATTGAGATCTTGATATAACAACAGTGGCAGTATTTATACCACATATATCAGCAACCACTACATATTTTTTGTCCTAGGCAGGTGCTTTACTAGCACTCCACGGATCCAAACCAAAAGCTCCAGCTGGTCTTTCAGTGTGCATGCCCACCTCCACATGTTCCCAGATCCAGCCCTCTTCCCAGCAGGACCTTTCCTTGCTCCCCACCAGGGCCTGATGAGCCCTCCCTCTCTGAACAGCCCCCAAGTGCCCCATCTCATTGAGCGGCTGCCACCTGATAAGGGTCAGCTGCAGCTAGGTTCTTCCCGTATGCTGTCCCATTTGCCGTTCTCACGACCTGCCAGGCAGGTGGCATGGCCTCTCTGTCTGCAGAGGAATGGGCTGGCTCATCACACCAGGGCCTTAGGAAGAGGGGTTTCCCACCCCCAAGTGCCTCCCGCCCATGTTGCACTATTGCTGCTGGCATCTTCCTTTGCAGTCAGGAACTCCAGCCTGTCATTCCCTCTGGCATCAACTGCTGCTTCTGGTCTAAGTCCCATGGCTGCTGCCACTAGAGAAGTGATCTGTCCTAGTGACCTCTGGCTTCCACTCTGGTGACCTTGTGGCAATTGTCAAGAGGATTTCCCATAAAGTCCTCCAGGGCCAATTCTTTGGATAGACGGGTGGACCCCCAGGGCTGGACTTATCTTGGTAGCCTTCCAGCACAGGCCCTCAGACTCCAGAACTGACTTTAAAACACCAAGACAAAATAGCTGGTCTTTCTGGAGAAATTTCACTGGCAGAAGGAATAGGCTTAGGTGCCCTGACACCCACCCATACTATATCTCCTCAGCATGTGACAGGCTCTGGGACCTTGGGGGGAAACGTGTGCATGTGTGTGTTTTGTTTTGTTGTGTTTCTTAATTAAATATTTCAATATAAAAAAATTTAAGGGAAAAGGTAACAAAACCCTGAGTACCCATAATTCACCTTTTTGTTAAATCCTTTCATTTTGCCATATTGTTTCAGATCTTTAAAAATAAATCATTACAGAACAGACTGCAGGCTCCTTCACACCCCTCCCTGGTCCCATGTTTATCCTCCTGCCTCAGAGGTGGCTGTCACCCCAAGTTCGGTACACCCAAGCAACCACACATAAGACACAGAACTGTTGTATATGTTTTTACACCTAATTAAATGTTTTCCTTCCTTCTGCAATGTGCTTATTTCACTCAACATCGAGTGTTTTGGTCTGTGTGATTTTTAGATGTTTTCTTTTAACTTTTTCTTTTGACATAATTTTAGACTCCCAGAGAAGTTACAGGAATAGTACAATGAATTCCTGTATGTCCACTCTTCTCCCAGATCCACCAATTATTAACATATTGTTACATCTGCTTGTTTTCTTTCTTCCTTTTTTTCTGGACCTTGTGAGACTAAGTTGCAGACAAAGCGTCTCTTTAGCCCCATTTCAGTGGATATTTCCCAAACCCACGGACAGTCTCTTACCTAACCTCAGCACGAGGACCAGAATCGGGAAATTACCATTTGTGTGATTGACAGGATTTTAAGATTTAAGTGTGTGGCATTGGTTCCACCTTGTAGCAGCTGTGTGCTAGTCCGGGGTGGGCTGAATCACGATTTATACCCGCCGTCTGCGGGCAGACAGGCATGTCTCCATCATGTGCTCATTGTGAACGCTCTTGCAGCCGCTGTCATCACTGCTTGTCTGGTGTGCATCCTGGGTGTGGGACTGGGGCCCCGGCTGCAGCATCTCCGGTGATTTTAGATTTTGACAATCATTTTCAGAGAAGGTGCAACTTTTTTCATTCTCAGGAATGCTTTACCCCCTTCATGCTCCAGTGGCTTTTAGGGGGCTGAGTGATGGGTTCTCACTTATCTCAGGCCATTTCTCGTGTTGCTGTCCTGGGAGAAATAGCATGATCACATACTTGGCTACCCCAGCTAGAATGGTGATGTACTTGAAGTGTTATCAACTGCCAGACACTGCTTGCTGCTTTTTATATGTGGCAGGCATTATCAGCTCCATTGTACAGATGAGAAAACTGAGGCCCACAGAGGTTAAATACCTTGCCCTAGGTCACGTGGTTGGGGCGTCCTGGCAGAGGTCGGGACCCGGGCTGTCTGAGTCCTAGCTCTTCATCTCTGTGCTGTGCGGACTGTGTAAATGACCACTGGCTCTCTAACTGCGTGTGTAGTTAAAGGTGCCCCCCGAGAGGCTGTCCCACGATGTCCCACGCCTCTGACCCACCTGGCCCTGTCTTTCTGCTCCCTTCTTCTCTGTGTAGGGGGAGTCATTTCATTCAGGAGCAGTGGCTGGAGGAGGAGGAAGAGGGTGGGATGTGGGGTGGCAGCAAGTCACTGTCCCTCTCACTCTGGGAGTGTCCCAGCATGACAGGTTCTCAGGGCCTCCAGGGCCAGAAAGGTGGAAAACTCCCCTCCAGGACCTCTGGACAATTGTCCCAGCTCAGGAAATAGGTGCTACTTCAAAAGGGAGGAAGGAAGCTTCAGACTTACAGAAGCTCAGAATGGGCGCTGGAGCCCACCAGCCAGTCCAGCGGTGGCTCTCAGAGGGTTACTCTTAATAACTCAGTCATCATCGAGTGTGGAGTGCCCTCTTGTGCCGTGCGCCTGAGCACCTCATCTCATTTACTGCTAAGAGCAACTCTCTGGGTTGGTTACACTTACTCCCCATCTTACAGAAGAAACTGGAGGTCATAGTGGTTGGATAAGGCACCCAAGTCTATGCAGAGCTGGGGTACGAACCTGGCTTGGGGAACCCCAAAGCCAACAGCTCTCCCCCTGCATGCATTTATGTGACAAACAGGTATATTTTCAAATATTTATTTAAGATGATTTTTAATCATATAAGCATAATTAGTATAAAAATTTGAAACAAATCCTCACACTTCTCAGAAATAACTGCCTTCTGGAAATTGCTTATATTTAGATTTAGATTTAGATTTAGATGTTTCTGTGTGTTTGTATATATTCCAAGTGGGATAATAAACCCTGAACACTCTTACTTTGCCAGGTTCTACAGGGATACATATATATGGAGAATTTTAAAAGCATCTTCAAGAGCTAGAATAGTATAGTGTCTGTAAGCACAGACTCTGGAACAGCTTCCTGGGTTTGAATCCCAGCTCTGTCGCTTATTGGCCGTGTGACCTTTTCAGTGAGCTGTTCAACTGCTCCGCCTCAGTGTCCTCATCTTTACATGGGACTATTAAGGGTAGGGGGGGTGTATTCATTTCTTAAGGCTTACCACAAACTTTGCTACTTAACAGAAATTTATTTTCTCACAGTTCTGAAGGCCAGAAGTCCAAAGTCAAGGTGCCAGTAGAGTTGGTTCCCCTGGGAGCTCCGAGGGAGAATCTGCTGTGTCCTCCCTCCTAGCCTCTGGTGGTGGCTGTCAGTCTTTGGCATTTCTTGGCTTAGGAGGACAATTTCAATCTCTTCCCGGGCCTTCACATGGCCTTCTGCGTCTCCCTATGTCTTCCCTTCTTACAAGGACATCTCTCACTGCATTTACGGCCCATCCAAAATCCAGCACAATCTCACCCTTAACTTAATTATATCTACAAAGATCCTTTTTTCAAATAAGTTCCCATTCACAGGACCAGGGGTTAAAATTTGGACATATCCTTTTGGGGGATGCAATGCAACCTACTAGAGTAGGTGTGAGGATGACTGAGTTGAGGGAACGTGTGAAAAGAGAATGGGTCACCACGGTGGGCCCTGTGTGGTGTGAGCTGCTTATATGTGAAACAGGTAAGCTGCCGCCCTGATTGGCCTTACCTGGGCCCCCTGCCACCCCGGCCCCCAAGTCATCTTTGTACTCATGGACCTTATACAGAGTGATGTCCATATCCCATAACAATGTCACTGGAGCCGTGCCTGGCCTCTGCTGGCCTGAGAGCCCTGTGAGGGCAGGGGTCAGGACCCTCCCTCCCCAGAGATACCCTGGGCTGGAAGCTGGGTGGCTGGCCTGCTTGAGGTCGGGATCGTGGGTGGGATACTGATGGCCTTTTTGCTCCCGTCCCACACTCCACCGGCTTTTGGCCAAGGCTGCACAAGGGGGCCTCAGTTCTCCTCACAACAAGGCATCGTTGGAACTTCCTACGCTGCTTCCCCAGAGCCAACAACCTGGGGGCCCAGCTGGAGCCCTTGGGGGCCAAGAAACTCCCACACCTTCCTTCCAGAGAGGCAGCATCCAGCCGGGGCCCACACCCCGAGCCGCCACACTCACCCCTCTGTCCCCACACCTGGGCGGCCTCTCCACCCCAGAGCGGAACTTTCCTCTTCTTCCCACCCAGGTCTATAGCCCAGGACTGGGCACAGGCACCACTCAGGGAGCCGTGGACATGCCTTGCCAGTTTGCCCCCCCCTTGGCGTTGCTGGTGAGAAAGCCCACTGGGTGAGCCTGCATGAGGATTATGTCCCTGCAGCCCAGGGTGAGGGTTCCCAGGGGTCTGACCACACTGTCCCAGGGCGGGCAGCCTGGGTGTCCGCAGACAGCCTGCCCTTGTGAATCCGAAGGCTGTTTGGACTGCTGGGTAGAGCTAATTACTCTATTCTCCATCAGAAACAAAACTACTCGTGGAACAATTTCTCCTTCTGGTAGAATTGCTCTACGGTTTCTGAGGCTCATTATTTTGGGCTAACAGTGCCGTTAATTACCCAAGTCCCTGGGGCACCTTTGCAGGGCCCTTAGCTGGCATTTGCCGGTGAGAGGGAGGGTGTGGGGTGAGGGTCACTGGCTCTGCCAGCAGATGACATCTCCAGTGCTCTGTGGGCTGTGGCCGTCCCTGGCGGTTAGATCCAGCGTGGCTGTGCTCTGCACTGGCAGTAATCCCAGCAGTGAAACCAGGCCGCATGGTGCTCCTCTGTGCCTATCCTCCTCGCCTTCTGCTTGAACCGTACAGCCCAGCCCCGAGCTCCAGCAGGGGCACCCAGAGACCTCACGTTACCCTAGGCCCCCAGGCAGCAGCCATTCAGAGATTAGAGGGCAGCTGCCCTATACTTCTCTGGCCTGGCCACAGCAGGGGCCCATGACACTTTATCCCTTCAGAGTTCTCCTGCTCCTGTGACCCGAGCAAGGCCTGAAACTGTCCCCGCCTCAGCTGCTCTCCTTCTCTTAACTTCTCAACCTTGCTGCGGCCTTTGACACTGACTGCTCTCCAGCCCTCAGATCCTGTGCCTGCCAAGTCACCACTTAGGAGCTCTGAGCAAGCCTTTGTTACTTCTGCACTGGCCTGGCCGGAAAGAAAGGAAAACACTGAACGAGTTGAACCATTCCTGGAAAGCAGTATCTGAAGAGCCTTTGGCCTCTCGAGTGGTCTAGTCTGAGCCGCCAAATTGGCCCCCACAGCACGGGCTGTCACGCTGTTCCCAGGATAACCCTGGGTCTTACCGGCTTGTGCCCAACAGTTTTCTATAAAAAAATTGTAAACATACAGAGGAGTTGAAGAATTTTGCAGCAAATGTCCATATACTCATCATTTACCCTTAATGGACCACTTTTTGTATGTTTGCCTTATTGCATATCTATTCGTGACGTTGTGACTTATAACAAGAAATATGTATTTGGTTTTCATGCCGTTTCTGGAGTACAGCTAAAACCCTTGGAACTTCCTAAGTGATAAGAGTAATAAAGGTGTCTTGATATTTATAACAAGCCCCTTTCAACCACACCTGAGCTTATATTAATGAGGTAACTTTTGGAAAGCCCCTAAGAAACCAACCAAGTGATTAAAGTTGCAACTTTCAGTCCCACCTCCATGGTCCCCAGGTGGGAAGAAGGGCTGAAGTTGACTCAGTCACCAGTGGCCAATGATTTAATCAATCATCCTCTGTCACAAAGCCTCCATAAAAACCCAAAAAGGATGGCATGCCGAGAGCTGGTGTCAGAGAACTGCTGAACTGGGGAAAACACCACACATCTGAATAGGTCTCAGAATCATACTCTCTATCCCTCTATCTACCCATGAATCCAGCTTATAATTTTTAAGCATCTCAAAGATTCCAGAAGCCCCCTGAATATGTTAGCATCAGTATCATTAACTAGAGTTCAGTGTTTATTTATGGGTCTTTTTTATCATTTTGGTGCAAGATTTACATATGATAAAATGTAAACAAACATATCCAGGTATACCATTTGAATTTCATGTAAATAGATTCATACAGTGTGTATTTACATCTGGCTTCTTTCACTCAGCATAAGTTTTTGAGGTTCATGCGTGTGGTTGAGTGCATCAGTAGCTGCTATTTATTGCTTGCGTTCCTTTGTTGTGATGTTCCACCTATTGGCCATTCTCCTAATGATGGACACCTGGACCAGTATTGGGCTGTTATGAGCAAAGCTACTAAGAACATTCATGCATAGGTCTTCGTGTGGACATACGCTTTCATTTCTCTTGGTATATACCTAGGGGTGGAAGGGCTGGGCCATAGGAGAGATGTATTTTTAGGTTCATAAAAAGCAAACTTTTTCCAAAGTGGTTTTATCACCTTGCATTCTTACCAATAATGCATGAGAGTTCTGACTACTCCCCAAGCTCACCAACATGGGATGTTGTCAATCTTTTTCATTTTAGCCATGCTAGTAGATGTGTGGTGATATCTCACTGTAGTTTTAATTTGCATTTCCCTAATGCCTAATGGTGTTGGGCACTCTTTCACCAGCTCTTTGGCCATTTGTATGTCTTCTCATTTGACATATCTTCGCATCTTTTGTCCATTTCTAAAATTAATTTGCTTGTTCTCTGTTAGATGTATACTTTGCAAGTATTCTACCAGCCTGTGGTCTGAGTATTCATTTTCTTAATGAGGTGTTTTGATGGACTCAAGTTTAAATTTTGATACATCTAATGTATCCATCTTTTATGGTGCTAGCTTTCTGAGCCCTACATGATAAACTTTTGCCTACCTGTTGGAGACAGTGGTGGGGGAAATAATAGAGAACCTGCAGGAACCGCAGGTGGAGGGAGAGACCTGAGCAGGAGCACGG
>JAQQAC010016331.1:0-27632 GCA_029783875.1 Phataginus tricuspis | reverse complement strand
GTATGAGAAGCAGAGGGAGCCGCTCCAAGCAGCTGGGACATGTGCTCAAAAGCCACACTTGGAGAGGAGCCCTGGGGAAGGCCACGTGAGAGCTGAGGTAATACAACCAGGCCTAGAATTCACCAGAAGGCAACGCCGAGAGAACGTCCAAGTGGGGCACCCCAACTGCTCGAGCTTGTCTCCCACTTGGGCCCCGAATGTCCCGCCAAGCGCAGAGGCCCGTGCCACCCTGACCTCACGGCCACGGCTGGCGTCTGGCGTCTCCGGCCCGAGGGTGGGCAGCAAAGCCCAGGCTGCAAAGTTGGGTGACCAGTCATGCCACCCTGCCTGAACTGTCTCAGTCCCAAGAAACCTGGGCAATTGGCCACCACCCTACAAAAGTCTGCATAAGACTCAATAGTAGGAGTATTATAAATAGTAATAAATATAGAGAATAACACAACAGACATTTTCAAGGTATTTCTCCACTGGGCCCCCGACTCCCACAAGGCAGAGCCGTTTTCCCACCATCTGAGTGAGCCTTTGAGAAGGGCTCAGCTCCCCCAAACCCAGGCCCAAGAAAATACGGTCCAGAGTGTTCGATCTCCAAGCGTGAGGAGGCGAACGTGCCCCGGAAATGACCGGAGCCTCAAGCCCCAGCCGGAGGAAACCCCCCGAGCCGGGCCTGTGCTTCCCTGACGGGGGCCCGGACCCGCCGACACAAGGAAACATTTCCAAACCCCCAACAAGCCAATCGAAACCTAATGCTTCAAATCCTGCACACAGGGAATAGATTCCATTACTGCCTCTCCGCAAACCCGCCCCGTCTCAGCTGGGAGAGAACCGGCAAGGTCCGTTCCTGCAGGACGCGCCCCCTCTTGCTGGGCGGCGAAACCACCCCCACACCCACTTCGTGTCGCAGCTTCCATCCAGCCCTTCGCCTGCCATGACTCCCAGCCTCTCAGCGAGCCCGCAGGTCCGGCTTCCTGTCCCCAAGCGCTGCCTTGTCCCAAGACAGCAGACCCTGACTCACCCACGCCTGCAGTGTGCCGGAAGGGGACAGACACAGAGGGACGCAAACCCCGGCACTCATGGAAGAGAAACACACCTTCAGGAGCAGGGCAGAGGGGGGTGTCGAGAGGAGAGCTCCCTCGCTCTCTGTCCCCTCCGGACGGAGATGACACAGTGGAGCCGAAGTGACCTCGTCTCAAAGTACCCGAAACGGAGCACCTCTGGGCAGGGATTGGCCCGAGTGCAGAGGGATGTCAGCTTCAGCAGCCGCAAGGGCCCCACCAGGGCGGACCTGGCCCGGGCCTCCTTACCTGCAGTGAGGGACCCGCAGGGGAGGCTGCATTGGGACCGTGCTGAGCTCCACTACTCCGGATCTGCCATTTAACCCAATTAGTGAGAGTGATTTTAAAACCACCTGGTACGCCCAAAAAGGGCCTAGGGAGACAGTGTTAGACAAGGACACTGTCTGCACGGCTCAAAAGGTGGTTGTGACTCGCCATTAACAGACCTACTTCTTTTATGCTTGGGAAACAGTTGACGGGCGAAAAGCTCAGTGATGAAAGTCAGAGCTCCCACACGCCCAATTGGTGAGAACAGCGTGTCCTGCTGCGCATGCGATGTCCCTGTATTTCCTTGTGCCTGAATGAGGGGCAGAGTACACACTATTCCAATTAGTGTGCTTTTCTCTCCTGACAGGCCATGAGCTCCTTTCTCATTAGATCGTGAAATCTCTGGAATATTTAAGGAGCATAACTCGATTGACCAATATTACTCACTAACAAAGGAATGAACGATTCAAACTCAGATGGCTTTCTGCTTAAAAACATTTTATACCCAGGCCAGAAACAACACAGAAACTCTGCTATGCGGAGAATATCCTGGGAGCCCATTTGGAGCGGTGAAGAAGATGCCGACGCCCTATACATCCAAGGGCTGTCCCTACCTTCCTTCGCTAGAAACTTCAGAAATTGGTATAGACTTCCCAAGTTATAAACTATTACATAAATAACTTGGAAACATCAAGTGAGCTTTCTGAGGCCTGCCAACAGTTTAACCACAAGGAACTCCTCGCCAAGATATTCATGAAAAGTTCAGAAGAAGTTACTGAGAAAGATGTACTCACAGCAAACAGATTTCTTCTCGTGAAAAAGAATGTGCAAATCAACAGCTAAATGAGGAAAAGGAAAATTAGGTTTGTCACAATAGGGCAAGAAAAAAGACATTTAAAAGAAGTTTAGAAATAAGACTACACAAAGACTTCATTATTAATATATTACTCTTACTACTAGTATTAAACATTCATTCAAACATTTCCCTCATACTTTTCCTTCCCACAGATTCAATGTAAAAATGTCTTCACTGAGCCCAGGGGCAAAGAATAGACCCTTGGCCGCATGATCTTGGACAGGATGCTGTTCCTCTCTGGGGCTCAGATTCTGCACGTGAAGGATTCCCTAAATTTCCTTCCAACTCAAACTTGCTACAATTCCACATGCCCATTGGGGCCACACAGGCTGCCCTCTCCACCCGGGCAAAGGAAACAGTAAAGTAAACACAAACAGGAGCGGCATTTTGAAATGAGGAATCACACAGAGAGGAAGTCAATGGCACCCACGGAGACAGGCAGCGACGGCCCCAGGGGTGACGCCACGATGCCTTAGGCCGGTACACACACAGGACAATTCATCGCAGAACCTGGATTTCACTTCAGGAAAGTAACTGAAACTCTGTAAAAGGACGTCTACAGGGCTGGGGAGTGCAGTTTGAGGAGCTACTGGAAGCCAGATTTTAGGAGCTAAAATGAATAGGAGAAAGTAGCAGGAGACAGAATTTGAAAATCAGGTGAGCCCTGGAGACAATGGTAGATCAGAGTAGAGGTAGCAGCTTTTTTAGCTTGAAAAAAACTTGAATCTATTTAAATATGGGCATGAAGGTGCTTCTCTTCCAACTGGCTGCAGGCCTCCATCAGATTCACCCTAGACTGATTTCAGGAAGGTCAGAACCCACCACTAGCGGAACACCCAGCCTTGTCCCGCATGCCTGGAGTCCAGTGTATTAGCGTTTCTTTCCACCTTTCAGCGGCCCCTCATAGCCTAAGGATGGCGAGGCAGCCATCACACCCACATGGACACATGCAAAGCCAGTCCACTGACCACAGCAGGATGCACATGGGCATTTGTTCCTAAATGTGCTCCGCCCCCTTATCCCACCATGTTGCCAATGAGAGGATGCATATGACAGCAAACCCACAAGGTCTGGGAAGACACACCTTCCACACTGCCTGTTCCTAACAGTAAAGAATAAAACACAAAAACAAGAGAAAACTTTTGCATAACAAAGAGTTTCCCTAACTTAAAAAAAAAATGACTCCCAACTGAGAAACAGTAAGCCTACAACAGAATTTTAAATCAGTCCCCTTAATAAGTTACAAGCCCCAAGTTTAAAGCTTCAGCGAGTTAAGGCAAGGATGGAAAAGCTTCCCAGTCTCTTTCCCAGGAGGAGATCCGTGCAGCTCAGTACTGCCTCGGCCAGAGACGGGAGAGAGAACAGACTGCAGAGTCCAAGAGCCCACTTCCTCGAACTGCCCAACATCCAGCCGTGTGCCCACAAACAAGTCCTCTGTGGGACAAAACTCCAAACCACCATGATGAATGACAGAAGAGGCGGGCAGGCCAACGAGTGTGCAGACCACAAGCTCTTAGCAAGTTGTCCCAGACGAACACATTTTAACTGCCATAAATGACTGATGCAATCAAACATCAGAATGCTTCACTGCAGGGATATGCTCACCAAACGGGAAGTCAGCGCCATCTGAACTTCAGCTACCATGTTTTGCCCAGACTTTGAAAAAAAAAATGTCATTGCTATTTATTATGCTTAGAAGTCCAATTGGCATCACTAATACCAAATTCCTGGCGGCAGCAGTTAATGTGAAACCATTCCCGCTGGTGCAGCAAGTTTCCCAAAGTTCTACCGAGTACAGTCCTGATTCTATAATCCAGTGGGATTGGGATTTCTAGGAAAGGAGGTAATTTTCTAGCTGATTCTCCTGAGAGAAGCAGCTGAATAGATGTCAGAACTGGGGACCTGAGGTTTGGGGTGTAACGGGTTATTTTTTTTTCAGATAACCATCTGGGTGTCCTCGAGGAAGTCATCTGCACATTCAGAGTCTGTTTTCTTGACTTGTAGAATGAGGCTTTGGAGCCAAAGCCTCCACCAGCTGTAAACGTCTCCAATTCTTTAAGTGCAAGTTTACCGCATTTTGGCAAGACCGCCCAGATGGTCAGAATGAGCCAGTAAACACCCTGCAATGCAGAATGTTCCACTTGTTGTTTCAGAAAACACATTGTGCTCAACTGGAAAGCATCAGATCATGAAATACAGCCACTTCACTTCTCAACACAAAGGCAGAATCTGAGGTCCAAAGATGATGGGTGGCTTTGTTAAATGGCCAGCTAGTTAGTGGCAGAAGCCAGACGAAGCCCGCCTAACTAGTCGCGTCGGCACTGACCCCTGCGCTCAGCTCGGGGCCCCGGACCGGCTCTCCTCACCAGGAGCTGCTTCAGCCCCGGTGTAATGCACCCCAGCTGGGCCTTCCCCCGTCTCGTTAAAACAGCCCTACCACAGCTGTGCTTTGCCACCTCCGGGCCGTTAGTTTTCCAGACACCTAATCCAGGAGGCATCTAGAGAGTGCCTTAAAGATCTTCCTGAAAATACGCCAGGATAAGACATTAAAGGCCTGCGAGAGTTGGCAAAGGGAGCAGACATCTATACCCCACCCACATATCTCTCATTTTATTAAGCGAGTCTTTTACAGGCAGGAAAATCCTCGGAAACCCAGGCCGTGCCCGACAGCTTCGGTAACCAGACAGCAGCCCCGGCAGTGTGCATACTTCACCTCTGCCCACAGGCTCCTGGGATAGCAGGACAGAGTGTCTGGCATGTGTCTGCTGACTTGGCGGGCAGGTACTCAGCCCCGTGAGAGCACAGACACTGCCCGGGAGGAAGCTCACAGATGTGCACCGAGTTCTGGCCATGGAATGCCAGCCGTGGCCAGGCTGTGATGAAGGCGGCCCTGGGAAACCGCCTCCACCGCTTCGGCGGCGTGGACTCACTGGAGGGACCGCCCCACATCCCTCAGGGACAACCCGGGGCGTCTGGGCAGGAGCAACCCTGCGTGCCACCCGACATGTCGCAGTCCATTCCCCTATGAGACGACTTGTTCCAAAGAGGACAACTGAGCGACATCGCACCCTAAATTATGTTGGGCCCAACCACCTGGTTGGGTCTGTCAGACACAGCGTCGTGTGAAAGAAGCCAGACACAAATGAGCCCGCCTTGTAATGGTTCTACTTATGTAAAATTTAAAATAAAAAAACAAAACAAAACTAATCGATATTCGTGACAGAAGTCAGCATGGTGTCACTTCCTGCGTGAGGGACACTGACGGGAAGGGGCCGCAGGGAGCTTGGGGTGCTGCAAATACTCCATTTCTTAACCCAGGCGCTGGGGACATAGGTATGAAGACACTTCAAACTTCACCAGGTTCTACACTTCAGATATGTGTGTACTTCACTATAACATGTATGCATGTCCTACGGCAATAAGAAATTAATTCATGATAACGTGAGAGGTCTCCTCCTGGTGTAAATGAAAAATATCCTTCCTTTTCCTTTAGCATAATGGGATTCTCTGAATTGAGTCTGCAAATAATATTATTAGTAAAAACAGCATCCGGGTTAAGAGCTTGCATGTGCCAGGCCTTCCACAGGGAAGTTTACATTATTATCCCCTTTAATCCTTTAAACATTTCCACAGATACCATCCATATCTTCATTTCACAGATGAGAAAACTAGGCACAGAGAAGTGAAGTAACATGTCCAAAGTCACACAGGAAATAAAGTATCAGAATTGGGATTTGAACCCAAAGCAGTCTGACCCCAGAGCCTATGTCCTTAATGGCCTTAACATTTTATTGTATGTTGCTGGACGAGGGGATTTTTGAAACTGGAAAATATTTTATTTGTTCTATCTCTTCCCCTGTGTCTGAGAAGTTCCCTGATTTAGAATTCTCAGCACTGCGAGAAAAGAAAGCCCAGGTTTGGGTGGCGGATTAGCCGTTTCTGCCAATTACATTCTTAGGGTCCTTTCAGGAGACACACCCAGCTTGGTGCAAAGGCCCGTTTAACTTGCCCTTAGTGGCAAAGCATAGCTGCTACTATCGGCTTGTTATACCTTGACCTTATTCCTTTCCCTGAAAAGAAGCACGTTGTGGGGACAGCACAGAACGTTCTCTTACGAGATCCCCTGGGCCTTTCTGGACACCGTGTCTTAGTGTGCCACACGCTTTGAAGACCTGCTTCAGACCTTTTGAAAACACGAAGGGGGCTTATTTTCCTCTTTTTCTAGCTTTTATATTGTTATTACATTAAATGTAATGTATCTGTAGAGCCTGGAGAAAGCATTAACCACTCTTTAATTAAAAAATACCCACTGTGTCATTTTCCAGATACTCCGTTTTGTCCCTGACTGCTTTCTCCATTAGTTTCTCTGAAGTTCTCATATGAAAACCTGTTGGATCACTGATTTCTTGAAGAAAAGGAGCCATAAATTAGAGGCCCTCTAAAAATCCACTGGGGAAAAGGGCAGAAAGAGACTTCACAACAGTTTAGGCCCAAAGTGTTAACCTGGCTCCACAACATGATGCAGAAACACCCCTGCCCCACCCCTGCTCCGCAAGGGCTACTGGTGCACCACTTTTCAAGGAACCTGAAAAAATGTTTGAATGTTGAAATTTTTTATAAAAAATGGGTCTCACCCACCCCCACTCCTGCCCCCAGCTGACCCACTGGTTCACAGATGGCCCCCCCACCCCAAGCCCAGCTCCTGTGCTCAGCATACCAAGGGCCAGTTACTCTGCAGCCGGAGGGCTCAGAATTGACGGTGTCTCCCGGTGAGCTGGGACACAGAGCTCCGGGTGACAGACGGCCCTGCCCACCCTCTCTGCTCCACCCGTCACGCGAAATCTGCCTGCTATGCTGCCCAAGCCTGTAGCCCTCCTGCCAGCCCCACCCCCAGATCTGCCTCACCCCAGCCGCCCCCAGGCCAGGTCCCGCTCCCTCTGTCACATCTCACTGCTCCAGGCCCACCAGTTCAGGTCCCATCAGGGAGAAACCTCTGCATCTGACAAGATCTGTTTCAAACAAACCGAGAGACGTTCATGATCTTTAACACTGTTGAGGCACCAGCGTGAACTGAATGTGGAAGGAAGGCAGGCACCACACCAGGTGCCTGGCTTCCACATCCCAGCCAAGCACAGCCCTGTTCTCTAGTTAGCCTTCAGGAAGGAGCCGGCACCCACACACACGTGCTCACATGCACACACCCACAGATAGTTAGCCTTCAGGAAGGAGCCGGCACCCACACATGCGTGTTCATGTGCACACACCCACAGAGACGACCTACTTTGTTCCTTTCCGGACAATGGACTTGGGGGGGGGGGAAATACAATTTTGGTGCTGGTGAAAGAAATGAAGTAAAAGGTAAGAGAGCAAAAACAGTAATGCCTAATTAGCAACAAGTACTTCCAGATAATTTCAGAATTGAATAATAAATTTGATGATACCTAGATAGCTAAAGTGAACAAATCTGTCATATATTTCTGATGAAAATAAGAAAAAGTAACTTCCGAATTAATGTCCCAAGCTGAGCAAGCACCATACATGGTGTATGGGAAATTCTATGCCCACAGGGGCCACTCAGAGGGCTGGGGGTCCTCCCAGGTGCCAGTGGTCTCTTTTACTAGTCATGCCAAGGAGAAAATGTAATTTTGAAGTTATTTTTGAGAAACTGTTTCCTACACATTGGCACACGGCAAAGCCAGAGGTAGGCTCTTCCGCGAGGCGCTTACCTGGTCATCGTAGCGATACGTGAGGAACAGCTCCCCCGTTGTATCTTCGAGAAAACTTCCCTGCGGGGAGAGTGCAAACTCGGGAAGGAAATAGGCTCCAGGAGACTTCTCTGCTGTGGTCTGAAAGGCAAGGTCACCTGATTACCAAAAAGAACCCGGGGAGGACCCCCCAACAGACGTCTCTGAAAAGGGTGATTCTAAGAGAATCCACCCACTAAAGGCTGTACCAGGAAAAGGGAAGTGACACCTCTCAGCAAAGGCTATGGCGAGTCCCACCATGTACCCGGGCCCTCACGTGCCCACCTCAGCTGGCACGCACAGCATCCCTTCCCTGACACCTGCCTCTCCCTCACCCTCCAGGGATGCGGCCAGCGTAGAGTGAACTTGCTTAACTTTCATTTTTGCAAATCCATTGTTTCTAGGGTTTTCTTTCTTTCCTTCTTTTTTTTCTTTGATGAAGGAGTGAGAAAGTTTTTTCCATACTATAACAGAAACTCATGTTTGTGGAAACTTTAGAAGTTACAGATGAGCACAAAAGAAATTAAAAATCACCCATAATACTTTCAACCTATGCTAACCACTTCCTATTGTTTTGGTGTATTTCCTTTGAGACTTTTTTTCTCATAATACTTTGTGTGTTAATATAAAAATCCAAGGGTAAGTGAATATGGATTTTGCAGAAAGAATCCATTTGGTTCAAGGAAAGATTATATTCAGGCATCTGAATCATTAGACATAAGCTCCGGTCGTTGGAGTTAAGGGGAGTCAAGAAAAAAGGGTATCACGATTGGGGGCTGTGGCTTGAATACAATGGCCCAGTGGATTTCCCACCCCACTCGCCATTACCTCTGGCCTGATGGAGCCCGCCTAGTGGAAGTTAGAGCATGCAGGCTGCTTGCCAGGACACTGACTTACTGGTTCAAGGAGGAAAGAGACCAAGGGGTAGGACCCCCAGCGTGTAGCCTCATCTGATCAAAAAACATGGATCAGTGACTAAACCCCCAACAGAGTGCCTCACTCCCAGGCTTTGGAAGGGTAAGCGGCCAACAGGTGTTACTCTGAGAACAGAAAGAGTAGGGAATAAATGTACCCCTCAAATACCCCTGCTCCCCCAACTTCGGGTTGTAAAAACATCTATTTGAACACTGCACTTTAAAAAGAAAAATCGATACATGATGGCTCTGTCAGAGCACACGGCACAGGAAACCCCATGTTTTGGTTCACCCTAGACTATTCAGACTTCAAGGTTTTCTTATTAAATTTATTTCACAGGAGGGATTCAGCACCAAGTGAGTGACGGGAATCTTACCAGGGCCATGAAGCCCCAGATGTCCTTTACCCCCCTTCAGAATGGCTTGCTTAAGGTCAGATTACTTTATCCAAAATGAGGAAAATAGAAAAACCACTCATAACAGTTCTGTTAAACAGTGAAGCCACCCTGGACGTGGTCCCATCCCCTTGGGGTTTGGATCCCCACCATGTTCTGTGGAGGTTTTCTCTGTTACTCTGCCTTCCTGTGGGGGGAGGCTCTGCTCCAGAGGCTGGTAGGGTCACCTGGAGGCCTGCTGCAGAGCTAGGGTATTAAGAGTCTGACCAGGCCCAATCAAAGGTCCAGAATATGTCTGTCTATCAAACCTGGCTGGCCAGCAATCTGATGACAGCTAGAGATTGTTTCTAAGGGATCCGAGGAGGAGCTAGTTCCACAGACCCCACAGAGACAACGTGACTCTCACATGCTTAGGTGTCACTCTGTAGATCACCACATGAAATACAGAAACAACCACAACAAAATCTTCCCAGCTTGTCATTTGTCAGTATTTTTAATGTGGGGGGAAAAAAAGCAGACTCTTAGGGCTTGGTTATAACTATAACTGGTTACCTTCTACTTTCTGACCTGTTGTTCCAATCTTTGAACTTTACTTATCAGGCTTACATAAAAGTGATAAAGGAATAAAAACTTCCATGTGAAAATAAGAGATAATTTGACAGTAAAATGTCTTACTTTTGTGTATGTTTCCTAGAAAGTTTGAGTATGTGTGAAAGTTCCATTATTCTTACCAAAGAAAAACACATCTAGGTAAAGCTCAGGGACAAGTCTTACATAACTATAAGAAAATGATGGATTTTATCTTAAGAGAGTTCATGTAAACTAATTACCAAAATGCCTAACAAAGTCATAAAGTTAGTTCTTGAAGTAGTTTTCCTCTATGGCCTTGAGAGTTCATAGCATCATAATGTAAATGTCTAAAGAAACCTTAGAAGTCATTTAAGTCAAACTCCTCACTTTATAAATGAGTAAATGAAGGTTCTGAGAGTTAAGAGACTTGCCAAGCACTACAGACCACAAGCCAGGGCTGGAGCCCATGAGCAGCCATATGCAAAGACAGAGATCCATTTACCAAAGAGTAGGGGCTGGGAGCAGCCTAGGGTCACCACCTTAAAACATCTCCACAAATATAATGAATTCCTAGAAATGTACAACCTTCCAAGACTGACTCAGGAAGAAACAAAATCTGAACAGACAAATTACCAGCAATGAAATCAAATTGGTGATCAAAAAACTCCCAACAAACAAAAGTCAGGACCAGATGGCTTCACAGCTGAATTCTACCAAACATTTTAAAAAGAGCTGAACCCATCCTTCTTTCCAAACTCATTCTATGAGGCCAGCATCACTCTAATACCAAAACCAGACAAAAAAAGTAAATTATAAACCAGTATCTCTGATGAACATAATTGCAGAGTTCCTCAACAAAATATTAGCAAACCAAATTCAAAAATACATCAAAAGGATCATCCATCATGACCAAAGAAGACAAAATGGGATTTATTCCAAGGATGTAAGAATGGTACAATATTCATAAATACAAAAAATATTAATAAATTAATCAATGTGATATACCACATTAACAAAAGGAAGGATAAAAACCGTATGATTATCTCAGTAGATACTGAAAAAACATTTGGCAAAATTCAACATCCATTGATGATAAAAACTCTCAACTAAATGGATATAGAGGGAATGTACCTCAACATATAAAGGCCATATATGACAAACCGAGAGCTAACAACATTCTCATGGGTGAAAGCTGAAAACTTTTCCCCAAAGATCAGGAACAAGACAAGGATGCCCACTCCACCACTTTTATTCAGCACAATACTGGAGGTCCTAGTCAAGGCAATCGGACAAGAAAAAGAGATAAAAAGCATCCAAATCAGTAAGGAAGAAGTAAAACTGTCACTATTTGCAGATGACAATACTATACATAGAAAACCCTGAAGACTCCACCAAAAAACTATTAGAACTAATAATTGGATTCAGCAAGGTTGCAGGATACAAAATCAATATGCAGAAATTTGTTGCATTCCTATACACTGACAACAAACTAGCAGAAAGAAAAATCAGTTAAGAATAAAATACCTAGGAATAAACCTAACCAAAGAGGTGAAAGACCTGTACTCTGAAAACTATAAAACACTGATGAGAGAAATTAAAGAAGATAAAAATAAATGAAAATCTTTCCCATTCTCATGGACAGGATGAATTAATATTGTCAAAATGGCCATCCTGCCCAAAGCAATTTACAGGTTCAATGCAATCACTATCAAAATACCAATGACTTTTCTCAATGAACTAGAGCAAATAATCCTAAAATTCATATGGAACCATGAAAGACCCCAAGTAGCCAAAAGAATCTTGAGAAAGAGGAGCAAAACTGGGGGATTACACTCCCTGACTTCAAGCTCTACTACAAAGCCACAATAATTAAAGCAATTTGGTACTGCCACAAGAAGAGACCCATAGATCAATGGAACAGAATATAGATCCCAGATATAAACCCATACATATATGGTCAATTAATAGATGATAAAGGATCCATGAATATACAATGGGGAAAAGACAGACTCTTCAATAAATGGTGCTGAGAAAACTGGACAGCTACAGTAAAAAGAATGAAACTGTATTACTGTCTAACTCCACACACAAAAGTAAACTTGAAGTGGATTAAAGACCTAAATGTTAAGACATGAAGCCATAAAATTCTTAGAAGAAAAGATAGTCAAAAAACCCTTGAACATAAGCATGAGCAATTTTTTTCTGGGCAAGGTAAACAAAAACAAAAATGAGTAAGTGCGACTATATCAAACTAAAACGTGTCTGTACAGCAAACCACACCATCAACAAAACAAAAAGGCACCCTCCAGTGTGAGAACATATTCATCAATGGTTTATCTGATAAGCGGTCAACATCCAAAATATATAAAGAACTTATATCACTCAACACCAAAAAACAAATAACCCAATCAAAAAATGAGTAAAGGATCTGAATAGGCATTTTTCCAAAGAAGACATACTGATGGCCAATAGGCATTTGAAAAGATGTGCTAATCATCAGGAAATGCACATCAAAACCAATGATACCACCTCACACCACTTAGAATGGCCACTATCCAAAAGACAAGAAATAACAAATGTTGGTGATGATGTGGGGGAAAGGGAACCCACCTACACTGTTGGTGGGAATGTCAATTGGTGCAGCCACTATGGAAAGTAGTAGGGAGGTTCCTCAAAAACCTAAAAATAGAGATACCATTCCACCCAATAACTCCACTTCTAGGAACTAACTGAAAAAAAAAATCTCTGATTTGAAAAGATATAGACAACCCTCTGTTTACTGCCACATTATTTACAATAGCCAAGGTATGGAAGCAACCTAAGTGTCCACCAGTAGATGAATGGATTAAGAAGAGGTGGTACATATACACATGGAATATTATTCAGTCATAAGAAAGAAAGAAATCCTGCCATTTGCAACAACATAGATGGACCTAGAAGGTATTATGCTCAGTGAAATAAGCCAGGTGGAGAAAGAATGATATCACTTATTTGTGGAATCCAAAAACAAAACAAAATGAAATGAACAAAACAGCAGTAGACTTACTGAGACTAAGTGACGGGTGGTTGCCATGGGAGACGGGTCAGGATGGGTGGGTGAAATAGGTGAGGGGGATGAAGAGGCACAAGATCTCAGTCTTAATATAAATTAGTCACAGGGATAAAAACACAGCATAGAGAATATAGTCAATGATTCTGTAACATCTGTGTTGACAGATAGTAACTATACTAGTTGGGGTGAGGATTTAATAATATATATAACTGTTGAATCACTAGGTTGTAAACTTGAAACAAACATAATATTGTACATCAACTATACTTCAATTTTAATAAGCAGCTCCATGAATATGGAGGGCATCCTAATACTGTGTTATATTTAGTTATTCATACCTTCATCACATATTTACTTAGCACCTACAACATGCCTGGGATCATTCTAAGAACTACACATAAAACAAGGAACAAGAAAAAAAAGGTCCTTGTTTTCAAGGAGGTTATATTCTCACAGGAAGAGACAGGTAACAAAATAAATAAGCAAATCCATAAACAGGAAAATTAAAGTTCCAAGGGCTATACAGGAAATAAACAGGTGATATGAGAATAAAGTAGGGAGAGGGTTGTTTACTTTTAGGTACAATGATCGGCAAAGGCATCCCCAGAAGGGAAGATGGAAGCTCATACTCAACAGGTAAGAAGCAGCCAGTCATGGAACAGGACCAGGAGGAATGTTCCCGGCCAAGGGAAGAACAAGTGCAAAACCCTAAGGGGGAAGGCGGTCGGCACCACGAGACCCCGTGTGGGCACGGAAGAGAGCGGCATGATGAGAAAGAAAGGGGGAGTTGGGACACTCGAAGCACTGCAGGCCGCCCAAGGAACTAGGAGAGTATCTCAGTCACTCTGACTGCTCGGTGAGGGAGGGGTTGGAAGGGGGCAAAAACAGAATCATAAAGACCCATCAGGAGGCTGTTGCACTAATCCAGGGGAGAAGGGTGACCCCTTGGACTGGGGCAATGGCACTGGAGGAGGGGCAGGGGGTGAACTAGAAAGAGGACCAATGAGACTTGCCGATGGGTGAGAAGAAGGGGGTCTCGAGGATGTCTTCTGGGTTCTGGCTTGAGCAGCAGGTTATGAAGGATGCACTGCTGGGTAGCTCTGGGACAGACACAGGTTGGGTGGGGAGGGCGGAGAGGTGATAGTTCTGTTTGAGCCACGCGGAGTTGAGATGTCTCTGCGAGATGCGCGAGGAGGGCTCCAGGGGCCGTTCAGCGTGGAGGTCCGGAGCTCGCCAGGGAGGTCTAGGCCGACGTCCTCGTCTACACTGTCGCACCTTCAGCCACACTGACAGCCATCGCCCCAGAGAGAAGCTCCCCCGGAGAAAGGGTTGGCAGGCAGGAGGGCATTTCCCAGAGCCCTCAACATTGGGTCATGGAAAAGAGCATCAAAAAGAGAGGCCGACAGTCTAGAATGCTGAGAGACGGCGCAACAAGAGGCCGTGGAGGCGCCCTGGATCTGGTAACAGGAGGTCATCGTTGGTCTTGGCAAGCAGAGCTACAGGGAAGGGACAGGAACAACTGTGACAGGGTTGAGGAGTTAAAGGGCAAAGAGGAAGCAGAGACCCTGAGGGGAGACCCTACTTGGAACGGGTAATAGCTAGAGGGAAGTGGAATTGCGTGTAGAACTTTTAGTGACAGAAGACACAGGCGCACGCTTGTTTGGCCACGGGAATCAGCAGGCGGTAAGAGAGACAGTGGAGGAGACAGGCGAGAATTAGAGGAGGAAAGCCCTTCAGAAGGAAGAGGAATGGTAACAACATTGTACACGGACGGTCTGGCTCGTCCCGATGAGGGCTCTGGGCCCGTGTACGTCCATGTCAGCCGTGCTCACGGACAGACTCCTGCCTTGGGCCTCCGGCTCCCCGTGCTTACTTCTTGGATGCCCTCCTACTGGGCGCCAGGGACGCCCAGACCCCAGGTCATCCATGTGTTCCTGTCAGCTGCCCCCCCGACAGATTATGCTGTCCTACCTCGGAGCCAGCCGCCTTTCGCAGGCCCCTCGACTGCTGAAAGAGCTTCGGGCCCCCTTGCCTCCCAAGGGGCTGCCGTCCACCGCAAAGTGGGGCTGCCCGGAGCCTGGTGCACATGAATCTTCTAAGGGTCCTTTGGTCACATAGCATTTCTCTATAATCAGGGTATTTGTCTGTTGTGTTTCTACACTATGAAAAACAACTACAAATACACCATAAGCTCCAATGAGCTTATTATCTCTGCTTAAATTCAGATTGGATAAAGCGATACACATCTGCCCTATATTTTATCCTTCCTCCAAGGCCCATTTTGGTGCGGCAGGTTGGAGAAAGTTCCAGAAGGCTGAGGGCAGTGTCTCCACGGCGTCTGCGATTCCCCATGGGAGTGCCTACGACAGCGCCTGGGGTGTGGCGGGGAGAACGAAAGCTGGGTGGGCTCCACGGCAGAGCCTTGCAGAAAAGGGCCTCCTTCCTCACCAGCCCCGTGTCCACCTGTGGGAGTTCAGGGTCACTAGTCCCGGGGCTGGACTGGACTCTCTCCATACCTACATCGTGCTGTTCTTCCTGGTAAACACTGAAGATTCACGTTCATCTCTTGTTATCAAAAGCCATACTCCCAAATGAATTTTTAATCATTCGGGAGCTGATTCTCCAGCCCTGGCACACATCCCAGGCCTTTCCCCGTTCAGCAGCAAGGGAGGGTACCGAGGCCACCGGGCACCTCCACAGTCGTCTGAAGTCTGAAGAGCCGAGCTGGGGCACCCCGTGATTATGGGAGCACAGCACAGGGGGTCCTTCAGTCACCTGACCCAGCCGCTCACCTCCACAGTCCCAGCAGCCTGAAGACCTGTAGTGAGGGCGAGTCACTCTCTCCCAAGGCAACAGGGGCCAGAATCCAGCAAGTCCACAGACGCCAAGCCAGCCAGAAGCGGCCACTGCTCCCCGACGGAGGTACGCGGCCACCCGGCCGACAGCACCTACCCCCAACCTCTGCCAAGAACACACACGTGCAGGGCTGCATTCTAGAGCCTGACGAGTACGTCTCTGGGTCACAGGATCACAGAATCGGAAGGAACTTTAGAGACAGTCCAATCCCAACCTCTCTCCCAGAGCGAGACGTTCTCCTGCCGAATTCCCAACAGTCCGACACAACGGACTCAAGAGAGCCCACGGAGAGAAGGCTGGCGGAGGAGACGCCCCTGCTGCGAGCCGGGCTCCGCCAGCTATCTCCTCCTGTCCTTGCGACCCTGTGACTCGGGCGCCAACAGCCTCACGCCGGCACCAAGGGAGCAAGACACAGGAGGGCAGGGCATTTAGTGACGAGGGACACATGGGCTCGGGCTGCGGCGCGCCCATCGCCTGCCCCGTCCCCTGCCTCCCTCAGGGGCAAACAGTCTCGGGAAAACCGGTCTGCCTCTAGGAGGAGAGGCTGAGCCCCTTCATGGCTCCCGGAGGCACGCGTCATGCCCTCGGGGGGCAGCTAAGAACGCGCACTGACCTCCCCACCCCGACGGGGCTCCTACATGTCAGGGAGACTCGGCAGCACGTGACTCCCCCCGGGATGGGACGACCTGAGAGGCCAGCCTGGGGGCGGCACCGGGGGACGGGCCGCCAGGGTGAGGGAGGCCGGAGTCCTTCCGGGCGAGATCCAGGGCCAGGAAGGGAGGCTGCCAGACGCCTCATCCCGCCGGCTGCCGGCCACAGCTGCCGGGGCATCAGGGACAGGGTCCGGAGGAGTCCAACGGCCGCTGCGGGGACTGCGCGCCTACGCCAGGGGGTGCAGCCGGGTCTCGCCATCCCCGCTCCCTGCGGCCGAAGGCTCTGAGTGTGGCAGGGGGAGCAAATGCGGGTTGCCGATCCAAGGAGCAGGGCTCCGGGCCCCAGGCCTCCAGCCACACCCCGCGAGGGGCAGAGGACACCCACCAAGACTGGGCCGAAGGCTTGGCCGATGCAGTGCACGGAGAGAGAAGAGGGGGACGCCTGCGCCCGAGAGGGGGACCCAACGGGCCTCGAAGGCTGAGCGGCCGCCAGTTCAAAGACCAGTGATTCCCACTGAAATTCACCAAGCCAGTCTCAGGGTTTCTTCCGGTCCGGTCTGATCACTGCACGTGAGGCCTGCTCCTCTCTCCGGAGTGTGGACCCAGGAAAACACCACGCCGTGAACCTGCAGCGACCCACGGTCAGGGAAGGCCACCGAGCCTCTCCCGCAGGCCCCTGCGCCCCGGGCTGGGCGAGACCGCGTCATTCCCCAGCGGCCACGCCCTCCTCACGCTTGGCCCCTCCCCCTTCCAGCCGGTCAGGCGCTCTTGGTACCCGGACTCCATTGACCAGTATGTATGCATCCCCCCGTCCTCACTTCACATCGGCCCAAATTCGAGCGGCATGCTCGCTGCCCCTCATCACTAGCACACCACAGAGCGGGAACTGGGCTGAGCCCTGAGCCCTTCACCAGGCCAAGAAAAGCCTGTCCCCAGGCTGACGGTGACCACCCAGTTACGGTCTCACCCCAGACATCCCTACGGAGGATTCAAGGACCAGCTGTCAGATGCCTCAAATCTGCAGTGACGCAGACCACAAGCAGACGACCTAGGTGGAAGAACCGGGATTCCAGCAGATGATAGGACATAGGGACAAAGCTCAGTGCTGCAGGCGAAGCCCTGAGCCGCTATCACAGAACTCCCTCGGGCACCAGGGCTTAGCAGGGGACTCAGAAGGTCCACTGGGATGATTGATGCGTAAGGAGTCTGTCTCTACTATGGCGACCAAGATCTGCAGGGGAGAGTTCAGCATCCGGATGGCAGGCAGGGACCCCTCCTTCGAAGGAGAACGCGTGGTGAGTCTGGAAGTGTGAGCCCAGGTGAGCAGGAGGGACCGCCAGGCTCTAGGGACGCTCTGCAGGGAATGTGTGCTGTGAGGGCCTCTGGAGGCACACAGGACCTGACGGTCTGCACCTTCTGGGGCCCAGGAGGAAAAATCAAGTTAATCAAAATTATTTAAACTTAGCATACCAAGCACATTTTCATTCCAAAAGGCACAATGTGCATTTTGTTTCGTGAACCTGAAATGAAGGTTTAAAAAGAAACTTTCCAGGTCATTTTAGTTTTTCAAGTAGAATGTCATCATTCCAAGATTTTTCAGTCTCAGGTGTCAGAACTGGATTAAATAGGAAAGATACTTACTTTGACAGGGTTGGAAGGGTGGGCTGAGAGAATATTCATTTTCACTTTTTTTTCCTTAGGTTTTAAAAATTCATGCTAGGGATTTAAGATTTGTCTTTTCCCTATTTACCATCAACTAATTAACATGTTACCTTCTCTTGATATTGTTGAGTTTAAAGTCCTAACATTTGTATAAACGTCTGAGCACCCTCCCACAAAAACACCACACGCCTCACTCAGAGTCCTCTTTGCAAAAGAAGTGTGGGTGGCAGACCCTCCTGGACCCCCCAAGGGCGGGGCAGCGGGTGCATACACCCAGAATGAGGTCTCTCCTTGAATTCATCCCATTAAGACTCTTGAGCAAACTGGAATTCGATCTAATAAATGCCATTCATAGCACTACTCCTGTCTGCCACTGAACATATATTTCCTCTCCCACTTTCTGTCTCTCCTTCCACCTCCTCACACACACTGACACACATGAGTAGGGCCCAGAGCAATGGGTGAAAAGGCCTTACTGGAACAGATTTCTCCTTTTCGGTCCCTGAAAGGAGAAAACCTGCAAAGGAGTCATAAACCTTCTCTGCACCTCTGGACCTTCTTTAATGCTCAGCCCGGGCTTTGGTGCACAGAGGACATTCTACAATTCATGTTCTTTCCTAGACACACCGGCCTGGGTGGCCCCTCCATGCCCAGAGCCCTCCATGGCGGGTGTCCAGATATTCTCTCCACCGCGGAAAGGCCAAAATGCTCTGGCTACGCCCCATGCTGGCATGTCACAGGGGTTATTTCAAAGCCTGACTATTATTGAGAGTGGGGAGAGGAACACAAGGCCCCCCGCCAATATACACAACACAGACCCTCCTTCCTGGAGCCCCCCACCCACCAAAGCATTTTTATTTGAGTCCATTTTTCAAGACCTTGAAGTGAGCCAACCCATTCCAAATAGCCTCTATTAGCAAAACGTCACATGGAAATGACTCTACCTTAAAACACCTCAGGGAAAACACTGAAAATTATATTCCATGAACAGGACTCTACTGGCCAAAGAAAAACTAGATGGATGGTCCCCTCCCACCTCAATGAGCTGTAAGCTCCTCCCCACCTCCGGGACTGGTCACTCTGGGGAGGGGTAGCTCCCGCCCGAACAGGCCCAGCACAGGGACAGAGCTCGGACGTGAGACCCTTGAGGGGGTGAGAGGAGGCGCCAGCGTGAGATCCACGGGGAGATGGGCTGTGGGGGGTAGGGGGGTTCTTGCTGGCGGTTGCTGGGTTCTCTGCTGAGACAGGAGTGTGGCCAGGGAGGACGCTCTTCCAGGGCCCGCCCGGGCGGCAGGATGCGCACTCTGATCCCAAAGTGAGGTGAGTATCTTCCCACAGTCGCTTACCACTAACTCACGACTACCTCTCAGGCGAAGAAAGGGCACCTTTGCTTTGAATAAGTGTTTCACTTTACCAAGTGGAGGAGGGGGACTCCCGGACGCCTGGGGCATCCAGGTAACCCAGGCTGTGGAATCTATCCAGTCAGCACGAGTTTATGAAGCCCCTACTGCGCACACAGAGTTCAACAGGCAGCCAGATACCCAGGAATTGCTCTTTCTAAGGAGCCTGTGGTCTAATTAGGGGATGCAGAAAATGAACATGGGAGACTGTAAACTAGATGCCACGTCCTACAGGGAAAGGACGCTGGGGGTGTGGGGTTGGGTACAAATGGCAGTGTTAAATAGAGTGGTCAGCATAGGCCAAGTTGGTCAGGGCTCCTTAAGAAATCACATCACCCCTTTATTTTCTGACTTTCTAAACTGACAATTTGGAGCCTGCCATTTTACTTGGAGGTTTCAAAATGCCCACCCTCTCTAGGAACCCGGCTGGGATCTGCAGGCCTCAGGGGCACCTGCTTCCGCCCGCAACAGTGGTGGGACCTTTGGCCCCATGGCCTCTCCGCCTCCGGCCAGGTCAGGCCCAGTGCTCCGCGCGGCGTGTCCCCAGGTCTCCTCCCGGGAACCAGGGCCCGGCCCCACCCCGCCCTCATCACCCAAGCGCGGCGGAAGAATGCGCAGCATCGCTTGACTACCGAGTAACTATGTGGCCAGCCGAGCCTGTTCCCGAGGATCAAGCCCATCTGTGTCCCTCAGGCATAAATTCGCATTAACTCAGTAGCAAAACCAAAAAGAAGGAAGAAAAAGAAAAGAAAACCGAGGGGAAAGAAAGCATCCCCAGCTCTTCCTGATTCGGCAACGAGACACCACCCAACCTGACACAGTCCAGAAACACGTCCAGGACAGATGCGTGTTTACTCAAGATCTTTCTCAGCCCCACAGCTTGCTTGCTTTCAGGAAACAGCTCGTCTGTGTGGCTGAAATCATGCAGGCTTTCAAAACGCAGCTTTCCAAGAGAAGAAAAAGACAGAAATGTTCTGTTTGCACATACTCTGAAAAACATTTATATTCATCATGGGCCCGTTTGTTTTCCTAAGCTGAGCAGGGCAGGAAGTCTCCAGCGCGAACACATCAGCAGAGCTGCCGAATGTGCTATCGGGGGGGCTGAGCTTTTAGGAATCCTGAGACAAGGAGACGCTGGGGAGGTAGTGACTGAGCCCCAGCGTGTCTGTTCCCTCTCATTTCCATCAACTACAGCAAAGCGGGGCTTTAGCATCAAATGTTAAGGACTTCTTAAAAACAAAAGGTGACACTTTTACAAAATGTAAATGCTAACGATGCCTACGATGCCGTGGTAACAAAGCCAGGATGGAACCATAAATCAGAAGAAATGATTATAAACACAGCAGCTTTTGTGAAAAAAAAAAAAAAAAAAAAGAGAGAGAGAAATGCAAACTCTAGTCTTGGGTCCAAGCAAGGTGTTGGATGTGAACAGGTTGACAGATTTAAGTTGATATGTTTTTAAGGTATAACTTCAATGTATTAATAATCTACAGGATCATCAGTTCTTCTGAGTGTTTAAAACATCATCGAACCATTCCGTGTTTGTTTGACAGGAACATGTCTCTTAGTTGTCAGTCCCGAGTAAACATAGGATTAGTTTTACTAACGGAACTAGATACATGGAAAATCACATTCCTAAACTAGACAAACTTGGAGACGCTGGACACCTGTTATAATGCGGGACAGATGCTCAAGTTTGGAAAAGAGGCCAAATTTGCCGCTAGGGGGCCAGCGCACCTCCACAAGAAACGGTGTGGCCCTTGGCACGTCCCCACACGTCTGAAGGCCTCAGCACAGAGGTAAGCCGGGAAGACCGGGCCTGGTGAGCTCCAAACCCCCACGGCAGGAGGAAAATCAGCAAGAAGATGAAGACACAGGAATTGTGTTTCTTTACTGTATTTTTTATACTACCAAAGTGATTTTGTTGGTACGAATTTGAAAATGTTTCCCGAGCAGAAAACACCCAGCAGTGAGAAAGAAAAACTCTGGGTTTTTTGTAATGAGGCTCATTGCATCTTCTTACACCAAACCCTGAGAAGAGGCTGCACAGTGACCCCTTCACTGACTCGAAGGATCCTCAGATAGAGCCTCACGAAGCCCAACCTTAGAAGAGAAACAGTATATTATATAACCAGGGTAAGAGGGTCAACGCTGTGGATTTTAACCTACTTCCTCCCCCCACCACCACCAGAGGGAGAAGCGGGGAGCTCCTGAGAAAGGGGGTGTCTGCATTCTGAGAAGGTGTGCTTGTGCTCTCAAAGACTCTGTAAATGGAGCTGAAAATCTCATACCTCCCCAAATTGCTGTGACTGTGTCCTAAAATAATGCATACGGCGGTGCTCTTTAAATTGTCAGAAGGTGTACACATCTAGGATGCTACGATGGGGGTTACTGCAAAGTTCCCAAAGCAAGGTTTTCATTGAAGCATTAACACAAGCACGCATGGAGCGCCTCCGACATGCAGGCACTCTGCTGCCATCAGAAACTGAACAAGACACACGCCATGCTGCCAGGGAGCTCACTGCTGAGGGTGGGTGTGGACTGAGAAACAGACATGCAAATAGGCAAGTTGAACCCGTATGATGGGGGCTGTCCACGAGAGGGAATAGGATGCGATGGGGGCACATGGCAGGGACGTGGGGCGGGGTCCCAGAACGCATCACCAAGCTAGACATAAAGAACAAGGAGGCAGTAGGAAAATGGAGAGATGGGTGGAGGAACAGAGCCTCCTAGAACAAGGCGGGCATGATGAACAGCATGGGCACAGACAAGGAGACTGGAGAGAACAGGGCGGGCCAGGTGCCCAGGTGCAGCTCTGTACAGACAGATCACAGATGGTGAGCGATGTGCAGGACAAGAGACAGACGCGGGCGGGCCTGCAGGGCTCTGGTAAGGCCGATCTGGAAGTCGGGGTTTATCCCCGAGGGACGCTGCAAGGATATTAAGTGACGTGAAACTCACTGTGGAGGGCTTGGAGGGAGATGAGACAGAAGACAGGGAGACTAGTTAGGCTGCTATCACATCCCAGAGGAGAAATGACAGGTGCAGTGGGCACAGAAAGGGAAATGCGCCACAACAGAAGAACTTATCTCAGAACCCAATGAAGGTAAAAAATATGCTAATATATTTGAAATAATGAAAGAAATGGAAACCACAATGTTGCTCATGTAAGTGTATATTAATGATACCAAAATAAAAAGGGAGGAAGGGAGGAACGGAGGGAGGGAGGGAGGGAGGGAGGGAGGAGGGAAGGAAGGAATAGAAAAGTTTTAGAGATATCTAATAATCAAAACTGACTCCAAAAAAAGGAAAATCCCAATGGTTCTTTAACCATTAGAGAAATAGAACCAGTACTGACATGCTTCCTGGAGAAAACAACAGATCCAAAGGTTTCAAGGGAAGCTCTACAAAACATTCAAAGTGCAAATAATTCCAATCTTTGAAAAAAAACTTTCAAAGAATAGAAACAAAAGGAACACCGAATAACTTATTTCATGAGATTATACCCTTGATAACAAAAAACAGACATGAACAATACAGGCAAGAAATTACGTATCAATCTCACTCTTGAAATGAATGCAAAATTCCTAAATAGAAGCAAAATAATCTAACACTGTATGAAAAGAAACCGCCAACAGAATGGATGGATAAACTGTGGAGTATTTATACCCTAGAACATTACAGAGGATTGAAATGAATGATCTCAGCTTCACACATCCACAGAGATGACATTTTAAACCATAATGCTGAGCAGAATAGATATAGTATTATTTCATTCGTATAAAATTCAAAAAAGGCTAATACCATGTAATACATTATTTTGGGATACATACTCAAGTGGCTAAAGGAAGTATCGACAGAAAATTTACCGTTCACTGTGGTTACTTGTGAGTAGAGGAGGATTCATAAGGAAGGGACACACAGAGCCTTCGGGGCACTGATAATGTTCTGTTTCTTAGGTCCCACGGTGAGCACGCGGGGTTTACTGCACCGTCACTCGGGGGCTATCCAGGGGCGGTTGTGCAGACACTACATGCCTGTCTGTGGCCACCTTCCTCTAAGAATCAGTTAGCAACTTAGAGCAGTAATCATTTCACAACATGTGGAAGTCAAACCATTAAGCTGGACACGTTAAACTTATACAGTGATGTGTGTCAATTTATGTCATTAAAACTGGAAAACATGTTATATGAATTACTTTGTATATATTACAGTATGTATATTACCATATATATTATATATATGTATAACAAAATTCGTTTTCAGTCAGACCTGTCAGTATGTGCATGTTTAGATAAACACAGCCTTTTCTATCAGTGGGAAAGTAGTGGGTTAGTCAAGAAATTCTCCAGGACAATAGGTAAATTAGGAGGAAAAAGTGCAAACTCAGATCCCTCCTCAATCAAGGCACCAAAATCAACTCCATATGGATAAAAAAAAGTAACAGTTAAATATACATAAAATCATATATGTTTTAATAATATATATTTTTAATGTTGAATTCTATATGTATATATTAAATATAGACTAAATGAATAATCAATATATCAATCTGATTATTTAAATGCATTAATAATTAAACATTCAATAATGCAGTATTACACCACTTTCTAAAATAAGAATTGTGAAAGAAAAATCTGATATCCATCTGATTTTTTTCCCATTGTAAGTTACTTTTTCTTCTATCTGGAATTTTTGAACATATTTATTTCTAACAGCTGATTGAAAGTACTTGTCTAGGAGCCTAACATCTGGCTTCCAAAAAGACCGTTTCTATTGATAGACTGCTTTCTTCTCAGGTGTACAGGCCATACCTTTCTGTTTCTTTGTATTTCCAATTTTTGAAAACTAGAATTTTAAATAATATAATGCACCAACCTCAGAAACCTTTTCATCTCCACCCTTAGAAGTCAGAAGTTTTCCCACATGTGTGTGCCCACGTGCGCCTTTTCCATCAGTCCCGCCTACAGCCCAGCCAGCCCTTTCAGAACCCAGTCTTTCCTCGTTCAAGAAAACCGTTTACTAATAGTTGTTTCATTGTTGCCTCGTCTCCATCCATTCCCTCTTCTCCTGCTGCTTCTATTGTTGGAATATATTATCTCCTCAACCTGTTCTCCAAGTCCTGTAGCTTCCCCCTCATAATTTACACTTCATGGTTTTCCACTGTGTTAGATGGCATTTCCCCCACTTGAATTTCCTTCAACTAATCCACTGAGTTTTTACTTTGAAAAATCACATTTATTTTTAGTTCCAGAGTGCTGTTTGGAGCTGGAGAGGGATCTCCTTAAATACTTAGTCTGTGGTCACCCCCGGTCTCCTCCACCTCCTGGAGCAGTTCTACCTCAGTGAGACACGTCTGGCCTGAGAGGGTTGCTTGTTTTTGGGGTGTTGAGCCCCTAGGTGCACTGTTTCTATACTCTTATAGACACACTCGTGCTCAAATCCGCTTGAACAAAGTGGCCGCCGTTCCAGCCCCGGCAGAGAGGAGGCACAATCGATGCCCTTGAGGATCATCAGAGAGTGGTGGTCTCCTGTCCAGGCACCAGAAAACCACCTTTCTGCTCCTTATCCCCCGTTCTGGCCGCGGGGGAAGAAAAGCTCTTCCCGTCCACAGTCTGCAGCAGGAGCTGGCGGAGCCTGACTCCTCTCTCTGCACCAGCCAGTCTGCCAGCCCCAGGACCAACCCCGCCAGGGGGGCAGCTGGCTCTGGATGGCCTCGGAAGGGAGGGCGGCATGAGCCAGTGCGATCTGCTGTCGCCACAGAATTACACACCCCTAGGTGATATGACAGCAACTAGACACGCATGTCAGAGCTTGATGTGGGGGAATCTTCAGAAGCATAACATCAAAGACAGAAACCATATAAATATTTACAGAGTTAATATCAAAACTGAAATTTTAAATAAAATCTAAGTGAATAATCAGATGTGAAGATGCCTTAAATACATATAGCAGAAAAAGGACTATTAACTTCAGTGGATAAAAACAGCTCTTAAATTTAAATTAAGATAAGGTACAGATCAATAGAAAAGTGGGCAAAAGACAGGAATAGGAGACTCATTAGAAGAAGAAAACAACCATTAAACTTACGAACATCTTTAACAATAAAAAAGAAATTATAACACTTATCAGATCAGCAATGATTTTTAAAATTAACCCCCTGATGGCAAGGATCAGGTATGAGACACATTTTAGCAAACTGGACTTTCCAATGTTAAAATTCAAATAAAAACAGCCTGCAATCTTAACTTTGAAAAAAATTCCACCAAAATTGCTACAACTGAAATAAAATCTCAAAACAAATCCACATTTAAAAGCTTGAATGGCTAAAACTACCATACAAATAGAACACTGGGGAGATAAAACACTATAAGGCTTAATTTTCCTTAGCACATTCATTTATTTGTTCAGTCAGTAGTATGAGCGCCAGCTCTATGTCAAACCATGTGAGAGGCCCTAAGGTCACAATTCCACCCTCAAGGAGTTTATATTCTGAAGAAATTATTATGAGAGCATTTCAGACAAATTCTGCTAATTTAAAATTATACAAATTATAAACTTACTTGACCTCCCAATCTAAAAACTAACTCTGAGGGATATGTTGAGACAATACTTGTAGTTATTTACATGGGAGGATGAACCTTCCTGAACACTGTTAAATCCTGCGTGTGGTACATCAAGGAAGAACGGAGCTTCGCCTGCTACAGGCGATGTTAAGGTTCAACCCCACCTTGGTTACCTCCCTGCAAGAAGGAGGGAACAGAGGAAACCGGCTAGCTGTGGTCTAGGTGATGTAAGAAAACTGGGGCAAGGTGTGCTGATCCCACTTCCTCCCAGCAGGTCTGGCACGGGCACTGTCCAAGATGGCAGGACCAGGCAACACGGCTTTTGAGCATTCAAAACAGGACTACTATGAATTAAAATGGGCTAGCAGGGAAAATAAACACCTGATTTCAAAGACTTTGTATGGACAAAAACAAGGTAAAATATCTCATTGAGAGTTTTTATGTTGATTACATTTGGGTACCTGGGGTCAAATGAAATATATTACTAAAATGAATTTCAGCCTATTTCTTTTCACTTTTCAATGTGGCTACTAGAAAATTTTAAATTACATCTGTGGGCTCGCATTACATTTCTACTGAACCATGGTGTTACGCAGGACCCAGGACTGGTTCTCACCTCCCTCCAGCTCACGAAAATGCAGTCTTGGGGTCAAGATTAAGCTGATATGGTCTACAGGGGCTTCAGAAAGGAATAATCAAGGCCTGGTGGCATTGCAGACTCCATGCCTAAGGAGGAGTCCCCATCCCACGTCAATTGTTGGCTCTGATGAGAATGGCTATCGACCTCACACCAACGTGGATGGCCGAACTGCAAGACCCACCAGAAGAAACCCACATGTGATACCACAGTGAAGCTGAGCAACTGAATTGCACTTGGTTCTTAAACAAGACACCATAAAACAGCACAGATTTCTAACCTTGATGATGTGTGCAAACTAAGACACAAGACGTCTTCCATGCCTTCCATTTTTAGCGGCTGCAATTCAAACAATTCAGGGTGACTACATCTTAGTTGATGTCCAACCATTACTACAGATCTGATGGTCCCCTCCCACATCCTGTCAACGCCACGTGTAACGAACTGACCAATGTCATTCGCTGTGCACAGCGAGTGGAACACAAACCTTCCTTGTGAGGAATCCAGTCTACATCCTGGTTTAAAAACAGTTTTGTCCTGATAAAAAGTGGGTCTACGTGTTCAGAAGGAAAAATGCTTTGACAGCTCAAAGGTTTGCCTTCACCTACTCGGGGCTTTGCGACAGGCTGGGAAAGAGGTGCATCTGCTGCTTGGCTCAGGGCAGAAACCCAGACTGTGGGGCTGAGGCCAGGCCAGGAGCAGAGGACGGAGGACCAGCTCACTGTGAAAGGCTGGAAAGCGCGCCTCGAGGGGTCTCTACGCACCCACAGGGAGTCGCAGGGGAACATAGGTTCCTATTCCTGCGGCCTTGCTCCGGCTTTGCTGTCCTCAGGGCAGACACAGAGGAAGGTATGGCCTCAGTGTTGCGTGCCTGCCAGCGCCGGGCGTGTACTGGATGCTCCGCATGCTTCATCCAACTTAGTCTCACATCAGCCCAGCCACACAGTTGGTACCATCCCCCTTTTTTCAAATGAGGGGAAAACACTGAGGTTTTCCATGGGAAGACGG
>JAQQAC010016330.1:0-27644 GCA_029783875.1 Phataginus tricuspis | reverse complement strand
CCGTCTTCCCATGGAAAACCTCAGTGTTTTCCCCTCATTTGAAAAAAAGGGGGATGGTACCAACTGTGTGGCTGGGCTGATGTGAGACTAAGTTGGATGAAGCATGCGGAGCATCCAGTACACGCCCGGCGCTGGCAGGCACGCAACACTGAGGCCATACCTTCCTCTGTGTCTGCCCTGAGGACAGCAAAGCCGGAGCAAGGCCGCAGGAATAGGAACCTATGTTCCCCTGCGACTCCCTGTGGGTGCGTAGAGACCCCTCGAGGCGCGCTTTCCAGCCTTTCACAGTGAGCTGGTCCTCCGTCCTCTGCTCCTGGCCTGGCCTCAGCCCCACAGTCTGGGTTTCTGCCCTGAGCCAAGCAGCAGATGCACCTCTTTCCCAGCCTGTCGCAAAGCCCCGAGTAGGTGAAGGCAAACCTTTGAGCTGTCAAAGCATTTTTCCTTCTGAACACGTAGACCCACTTTTTATCAGGACAAAACTGTTTTTAAACCAGGATGTAGACTGGATTCCTCACAAGGAAGGTTTGTGTTCCACTCGCTGTGCACAGCGAATGACATTGGTCAGTTCGTTACACGTGGCGTTGACAGGATGTGGGAGGGGACCATCAGATCTGTAGTAATGGTTGGACATCAACTAAGATGTAGTCACCCTGAATTGTTTGAATTGCAGCCGCTAAAAATGGAAGGCATGGAAGACGTCTTGTGTCTTAGTTTGCACACATCATCAAGGTTAGAAATCTGTGCTGTTTTATGGTGTCTTGTTTAAGAACCAAGTGCAATTCAGTTGCTCAGCTTCACTGTGGTATCACATGTGGGTTTCTTCTGGTGGGTCTTGCAGTTCGGCCATCCACGTTGGTGTGAGGTCGATAGCCATTCTCATCAGAGCCAACAATTGACGTGGGATGGGGACTCCTCCTTAGGCATGGAGTCTGCAATGCCACCAGGCCTTGATTATTCCTTTCTGAAGCCCCTGTAGACCATATCAGCTTAATCTTGACCCCAAGACTGCATTTTCGTGAGCTGGAGGGAGGTGAGAACCAGTCCTGGGTCCTGCGTAACACCATGGTTCAGTAGAAATGTAATGCGAGCCCACAGATGTAATTTAAAATTTTCTAGTAGCCACATTGAAAAGTGAAAAGAAATAGGCTGAAATTCATTTTAGTAATATATTTCATTTGACCCCAGGTACCCAAATGTAATCAACATAAAAACTCTCAATGAGATATTTTACCTTGTTTTTGTCCATACAAAGTCTTTGAAATCAGGTGTTTATTTTCCCTGCTAGCCCATTTTAATTCATAGTAGTCCTGTTTTGAATGCTCAAAAGCCGTGTTGCCTGGTCCTGCCATCTTGGACAGTGCCCGTGCCAGACCTGCTGGGAGGAAGTGGGATCAGCACACCTTGCCCCAGTTTTCTTACATCACCTAGACCACAGCTAGCCGGTTTCCTCTGTTCCCTCCTTCTTGCAGGGAGGTAACCAAGGTGGGGTTGAACCTTAACATCGCCTGTAGCAGGCGAAGCTCCGTTCTTCCTTGATGTACCACACGCAGGATTTAACAGTGTTCAGGAAGGTTCATCCTCCCATGTAAATAACTACAAGTATTGTCTCAACATATCCCTCAGAGTTAGTTTTTAGATTGGGAGGTCAAGTAAGTTTATAATTTGTATAATTTTAAATTAGCAGAATTTGTCTGAAATGCTCTCATAATAATTTCTTCAGAATATAAACTCCTTGAGGGTGGAATTGTGACCTTAGGGCCTCTCACATGGTTTGACATAGAGCTGGCGCTCATACTACTGACTGAACAAATAAATGAATGTGCTAAGGAAAATTAAGCCTTATAGTGTTTTATCTCCCCAGTGTTCTATTTGTATGGTAGTTTTAGCCATTCAAGCTTTTAAATGTGGATTTGTTTTGAGATTTTATTTCAGTTGTAGCAATTTTGGTGGAATTTTTTTCAAAGTTAAGATTGCAGGCTGTTTTTATTTGAATTTTAACATTGGAAAGTCCAGTTTGCTAAAATGTGTCTCATACCTGATCCTTGCCATCAGGGGGTTAATTTTAAAAATCATTGCTGATCTGATAAGTGTTATAATTTCTTTTTTATTGTTAAAGATGTTCGTAAGTTTAATGGTTGTTTTCTTCTTCTAATGAGTCTCCTATTCCTGTCTTTTGCCCACTTTTCTATTGATCTGTACCTTATCTTAATTTAAATTTAAGAGCTGTTTTTATCCACTGAAGTTAATAGTCCTTTTTCTGCTATATGTATTTAAGGCATCTTCACATCTGATTATTCACTTAGATTTTATTTAAAATTTCAGTTTTGATATTAACTCTGTAAATATTTATATGGTTTCTGTCTTTGATGTTATGCTTCTGAAGATTCCCCCACATCAAGCTCTGACATGCGTGTCTAGTTGCTGTCATATCACCTAGGGGTGTGTAATTCTGTGGCGACAGCAGATCGCACTGGCTCATGCCGCCCTCCCTTCCGAGGCCATCCAGAGCCAGCTGCCCCCCTGGCGGGGTTGGTCCTGGGGCTGGCAGACTGGCTGGTGCAGAGAGAGGAGTCAGGCTCCGCCAGCTCCTGCTGCAGACTGTGGACGGGAAGAGCTTTTCTTCCCCCGCGGCCAGAACGGGGGATAAGGAGCAGAAAGGTGGTTTTCTGGTGCCTGGACAGGAGACCACCACTCTCTGATGATCCTCAAGGGCATCGATTGTGCCTCCTCTCTGCCGGGGCTGGAACGGCGGCCACTTTGTTCAAGCGGATTTGAGCACGAGTGTGTCTATAAGAGTATAGAAACAGTGCACCTAGGGGCTCAACACCCCAAAAACAAGCAACCCTCTCAGGCCAGACGTGTCTCACTGAGGTAGAACTGCTCCAGGAGGTGGAGGAGACCGGGGGTGACCACAGACTAAGTATTTAAGGAGATCCCTCTCCAGCTCCAAACAGCACTCTGGAACTAAAAATAAATGTGATTTTTCAAAGTAAAAACTCAGTGGATTAGTTGAAGGAAATTCAAGTGGGGGAAATGCCATCTAACACAGTGGAAAACCATGAAGTGTAAATTATGAGGGGGAAGCTACAGGACTTGGAGAACAGGTTGAGGAGATAATATATTCCAACAATAGAAGCAGCAGGAGAAGAGGGAATGGATGGAGACGAGGCAACAATGAAACAACTATTAGTAAACGGTTTTCTTGAACGAGGAAAGACTGGGTTCTGAAAGGGCTGGCTGGGCTGTAGGCGGGACTGATGGAAAAGGCGCACGTGGGCACACACATGTGGGAAAACTTCTGACTTCTAAGGGTGGAGATGAAAAGGTTTCTGAGGTTGGTGCATTATATTATTTAAAATTCTAGTTTTCAAAAATTGGAAATACAAAGAAACAGAAAGGTATGGCCTGTACACCTGAGAAGAAAGCAGTCTATCAATAGAAACGGTCTTTTTGGAAGCCAGATGTTAGGCTCCTAGACAAGTACTTTCAATCAGCTGTTAGAAATAAATATGTTCAAAAATTCCAGATAGAAGAAAAAGTAACTTACAATGGGAAAAAAATCAGATGGATATCAGATTTTTCTTTCACAATTCTTATTTTAGAAAGTGGTGTAATACTGCATTATTGAATGTTTAATTATTAATGCATTTAAATAATCAGATTGATATATTGATTATTCATTTAGTCTATATTTAATATATACATATAGAATTCAACATTAAAAATATATATTATTAAAACATATATGATTTTATGTATATTTAACTGTTACTTTTTTTTATCCATATGGAGTTGATTTTGGTGCCTTGATTGAGGAGGGATCTGAGTTTGCACTTTTTCCTCCTAATTTACCTATTGTCCTGGAGAATTTCTTGACTAACCCACTACTTTCCCACTGATAGAAAAGGCTGTGTTTATCTAAACATGCACATACTGACAGGTCTGACTGAAAACGAATTTTGTTATACATATATATAATATATATGGTAATATACATACTGTAATATATACAAAGTAATTCATATAACATGTTTTCCAGTTTTAATGACATAAATTGACACACATCACTGTATAAGTTTAACGTGTCCAGCTTAATGGTTTGACTTCCACATGTTGTGAAATGATTACTGCTCTAAGTTGCTAACTGATTCTTAGAGGAAGGTGGCCACAGACAGGCATGTAGTGTCTGCACAACCGCCCCTGGATAGCCCCCGAGTGACGGTGCAGTAAACCCCGCGTGCTCACCGTGGGACCTAAGAAACAGAACATTATCAGTGCCCCGAAGGCTCTGTGTGTCCCTTCCTTATGAATCCTCCTCTACTCACAAGTAACCACAGTGAACGGTAAATTTTCTGTCGATACTTCCTTTAGCCACTTGAGTATGTATCCCAAAATAATGTATTACATGGTATTAGCCTTTTTTGAATTTTATACGAATGAAATAATACTATATCTATTCTGCTCAGCATTATGGTTTAAAATGTCATCTCTGTGGATGTGTGAAGCTGAGATCATTCATTTCAATCCTCTGTAATGTTCTAGGGTATAAATACTCCACAGTTTATCCATCCATTCTGTTGGCGGTTTCTTTTCATACAGTGTTAGATTATTTTGCTTCTATTTAGGAATTTTGCATTCATTTCAAGAGTGAGATTGATACGTAATTTCTTGCCTGTATTGTTCATGTCTGTTTTTTGTTATCAAGGGTATAATCTCATGAAATAAGTTATTCGGTGTTCCTTTTGTTTCTATTCTTTGAAAGTTTTTTTTCAAAGATTGGAATTATTTGCACTTTGAATGTTTTGTAGAGCTTCCCTTGAAACCTTTGGATCTGTTGTTTTCTCCAGGAAGCATGTCAGTACTGGTTCTATTTCTCTAATGGTTAAAGAACCATTGGGATTTTCCTTTTTTTGGAGTCAGTTTTGATTATTAGATATCTCTAAAACTTTTCTATTCCTTCCTTCCCTCCTCCCTCCCTCCCTCCCTCCCTCCCTCCGTTCCTCCCTTCCTCCCTTTTTATTTTGGTATCATTAATATACACTTACATGAGCAACATTGTGGTTTCCATTTCTTTCATTATTTCAAATATATTAGCATATTTTTTACCTTCATTGGGTTCTGAGATAAGTTCTTCTGTTGTGGCGCATTTCCCTTTCTGTGCCCACTGCACCTGTCATTTCTCCTCTGGGATGTGATAGCAGCCTAACTAGTCTCCCTGTCTTCTGTCTCATCTCCCTCCAAGCCCTCCACAGTGAGTTTCACGTCACTTAATATCCTTGCAGCGTCCCTCGGGGATAAACCCCGACTTCCAGATCGGCCTTACCAGAGCCCTGCAGGCCCGCCCGCGTCTGTCTCTTGTCCTGCACATCGCTCACCATCTGTGATCTGTCTGTACAGAGCTGCACCTGGGCACCTGGCCCGCCCTGTTCTCTCCAGTCTCCTTGTCTGTGCCCATGCTGTTCATCATGCCCGCCTTGTTCTAGGAGGCTCTGTTCCTCCACCCATCTCTCCATTTTCCTACTGCCTCCTTGTTCTTTATGTCTAGCTTGGTGATGCGTTCTGGGACCCCGCCCCACGTCCCTGCCATGTGCCCCCATCGCATCCTATTCCCTCTCGTGGACAGCCCCCATCATACGGGTTCAACTTGCCTATTTGCATGTCTGTTTCTCAGTCCACACCCACCCTCAGCAGTGAGCTCCCTGGCAGCATGGCGTGTGTCTTGTTCAGTTTCTGATGGCAGCAGAGTGCCTGCATGTCGGAGGCGCTCCATGCGTGCTTGTGTTAATGCTTCAATGAAAACCTTGCTTTGGGAACTTTGCAGTAACCCCCATCGTAGCATCCTAGATGTGTACACCTTCTGACAATTTAAAGAGCACCGCCGTATGCATTATTTTAGGACACAGTCACAGCAATTTGGGGAGGTATGAGATTTTCAGCTCCATTTACAGAGTCTTTGAGAGCACAAGCACACCTTCTCAGAATGCAGACACCCCCTTTCTCAGGAGCTCCCCGCTTCTCCCTCTGGTGGTGGTGGGGGGAGGAAGTAGGTTAAAATCCACAGCGTTGACCCTCTTACCCTGGTTATATAATATACTGTTTCTCTTCTAAGGTTGGGCTTCGTGAGGCTCTATCTGAGGATCCTTCGAGTCAGTGAAGGGGTCACTGTGCAGCCTCTTCTCAGGGTTTGGTGTAAGAAGATGCAATGAGCCTCATTACAAAAAACCCAGAGTTTTTCTTTCTCACTGCTGGGTGTTTTCTGCTCGGGAAACATTTTCAAATTCGTACCAACAAAATCACTTTGGTAGTATAAAAAATACAGTAAAGAAACACAATTCCTGTGTCTTCATCTTCTTGCTGATTTTCCTCCTGCCGTGGGGGTTTGGAGCTCACCAGGCCCGGTCTTCCCGGCTTACCTCTGTGCTGAGGCCTTCAGACGTGTGGGGACGTGCCAAGGGCCACACCGTTTCTTGTGGAGGTGCGCTGGCCCCCCTAGCGGCAAATTTGGCCTCTTTTCCAAACTTGAGCATCTGTCCCGCATTATAACAGGTGTCCAGCGTCTCCAAGTTTGTCTAGTTTAGGAATGTGATTTTCCATGTATCTAGTTCCGTTAGTAAAACTAATCCTATGTTTACTCGGGACTGACAACTAAGAGACATGTTCCTGTCAAACAAACACGGAATGGTTCGATGATGTTTTAAACACTCAGAAGAACTGATGATCCTGTAGATTATTAATACATTGAAGTTATACCTTAAAAACATATCAACTTAAATCTGTCAACCTGTTCACATCCAACACCTTGCTTGGACCCAAGACTAGAGTTTGCATTTCTCTCTCTCTTTTTTTTTTTTTTTTTTTTCACAAAAGCTGCTGTGTTTATAATCATTTCTTCTGATTTATGGTTCCATCCTGGCTTTGTTACCACGGCATCGTAGGCATCGTTAGCATTTACATTTTGTAAAAGTGTCACCTTTTGTTTTTAAGAAGTCCTTAACATTTGATGCTAAAGCCCCGCTTTGCTGTAGTTGATGGAAATGAGAGGGAACAGACACGCTGGGGCTCAGTCACTACCTCCCCAGCGTCTCCTTGTCTCAGGATTCCTAAAAGCTCAGCCCCCCCGATAGCACATTCGGCAGCTCTGCTGATGTGTTCGCGCTGGAGACTTCCTGCCCTGCTCAGCTTAGGAAAACAAACGGGCCCATGATGAATATAAATGTTTTTCAGAGTATGTGCAAACAGAACATTTCTGTCTTTTTCTTCTCTTGGAAAGCTGCGTTTTGAAAGCCTGCATGATTTCAGCCACACAGACGAGCTGTTTCCTGAAAGCAAGCAAGCTGTGGGGCTGAGAAAGATCTTGAGTAAACACGCATCTGTCCTGGACGTGTTTCTGGACTGTGTCAGGTTGGGTGGTGTCTCGTTGCCGAATCAGGAAGAGCTGGGGATGCTTTCTTTCCCCTCGGTTTTCTTTTCTTTTTCTTCCTTCTTTTTGGTTTTGCTACTGAGTTAATGCGAATTTATGCCTGAGGGACACAGATGGGCTTGATCCTCGGGAACAGGCTCGGCTGGCCACATAGTTACTCGGTAGTCAAGCGATGCTGCGCATTCTTCCGCCGCGCTTGGGTGATGAGGGCGGGGTGGGGCCGGGCCCTGGTTCCCGGGAGGAGACCTGGGGACACGCCGCGCGGAGCACTGGGCCTGACCTGGCCGGAGGCGGAGAGGCCATGGGGCCGAGGAACAAAGGTCCCACCACTGTTGCGGGCGGAAGCAGGTGCCCCTGAGGCCTGCAGATCCCAGCCGGGTTCCTAGAGAGGGTGGGCATTTTGAAACCTCCAAGTAAAATGGCAGGCTCCAAATTGTCAGTTTAGAAAGTCAGAAAATAAAGGGGTGATGTGATTTCTTAAGGAGCCCTGACCAACTTGGCCTATGCTGACCACTCTATTTAACACTGCCATTTGTACCCAACCCCACACCCCCAGCGTCCTTTCCCTGTAGGACGTGGCATCTAGTTTACAGTCTCCCATGTTCATTTTCTGCATCCCCTAATTAGACCACAGGCTCCTTAGAAAGAGCAATTCCTGGGTATCTGGCTGCCTGTTGAACTCTGTGTGCGCAGTAGGGGCTTCATAAACTCGTGCTGACTGGATAGATTCCACAGCCTGGGTTACCTGGATGCCCCAGGCGTCCGGGAGTCCCCCTCCTCCACTTGGTAAAGTGAAACACTTATTCAAAGCAAAGGTGCCCTTTCTTCGCCTGAGAGGTAGTCGTGAGTTAGTGGTAAGCGACTGTGGGAAGATACTCACCTCACTTTGGGATCAGAGTGCGCATCCTGCCGCCCGGGCGGGCCCTGGAAGAGCGTCCTCCCTGGCCACACTCCTGTCTCAGCAGAGAACCCAGCAACCGCCAGCAAGAACCCCCCTACCCCCCACAGCCCATCTCCCCGTGGATCTCACGCTGGCGCCTCCTCTCACCCCCTCAAGGGTCTCACGTCCGAGCTCTGTCCCTGTGCTGGGCCTGTTCGGGCGGGAGCTACCCCTCCCCAGAGTGACCAGTCCCGGAGGTGGGGAGGAGCTTACAGCTCATTGAGGTGGGAGGGGACCATCCATCTAGTTTTTCTTTGGCCAGTAGAGTCCTGTTCATGGAATATAATTTTCAGTGTTTTCCCTGAGGTGTTTTAAGGTAGAGTCATTTCCATGTGACGTTTTGCTAATAGAGGCTATTTGGAATGGGTTGGCTCACTTCAAGGTCTTGAAAAATGGACTCAAATAAAAATGCTTTGGTGGGTGGGGGGCTCCAGGAAGGAGGGTCTGTGTTGTGTATATTGGCGGGGGGCCTTGTGTTCCTCTCCCCACTCTCAATAATAGTCAGGCTTTGAAATAACCCCTGTGACATGCCAGCATGGGGCGTAGCCAGAGCATTTTGGCCTTTCCGCGGTGGAGAGAATATCTGGACACCCGCCATGGAGGGCTCTGGGCATGGAGGGGCCACCCAGGCCGGTGTGTCTAGGAAAGAACATGAATTGTAGAATGTCCTCTGTGCACCAAAGCCCGGGCTGAGCATTAAAGAAGGTCCAGAGGTGCAGAGAAGGTTTATGACTCCTTTGCAGGTTTTCTCCTTTCAGGGACCGAAAAGGAGAAATCTGTTCCAGTAAGGCCTTTTCACCCATTGCTCTGGGCCCTACTCATGTGTGTCAGTGTGTGTGAGGAGGTGGAAGGAGAGACAGAAAGTGGGAGAGGAAATATATGTTCAGTGGCAGACAGGAGTAGTGCTATGAATGGCATTTATTAGATCGAATTCCAGTTTGCTCAAGAGTCTTAATGGGATGAATTCAAGGAGAGACCTCATTCTGGGTGTATGCACCCGCTGCCCCGCCCTTGGGGGGTCCAGGAGGGTCTGCCACCCACACTTCTTTTGCAAAGAGGACTCTGAGTGAGGCGTGTGGTGTTTTTGTGGGAGGGTGCTCAGACGTTTATACAAATGTTAGGACTTTAAACTCAACAATATCAAGAGAAGGTAACATGTTAATTAGTTGATGGTAAATAGGGAAAAGACAAATCTTAAATCCCTAGCATGAATTTTTAAAACCTAAGGAAAAAAAAAGTGAAAATGAATATTCTCTCAGCCCACCCTTCCAACCCTGTCAAAGTAAGTATCTTTCCTATTTAATCCAGTTCTGACACCTGAGACTGAAAAATCTTGGAATGATGACATTCTACTTGAAAAACTAAAATGACCTGGAAAGTTTCTTTTTAAACCTTCATTTCAGGTTCACGAAACAAAATGCACATTGTGCCTTTTGGAATGAAAATGTGCTTGGTATGCTAAGTTTAAATAATTTTGATTAACTTGATTTTTCCTCCTGGGCCCCAGAAGGTGCAGACCGTCAGGTCCTGTGTGCCTCCAGAGGCCCTCACAGCACACATTCCCTGCAGAGCGTCCCTAGAGCCTGGCGGTCCCTCCTGCTCACCTGGGCTCACACTTCCAGACTCACCACGCGTTCTCCTTCGAAGGAGGGGTCCCTGCCTGCCATCCGGATGCTGAACTCTCCCCTGCAGATCTTGGTCGCCATAGTAGAGACAGACTCCTTACGCATCAATCATCCCAGTGGACCTTCTGAGTCCCCTGCTAAGCCCTGGTGCCCGAGGGAGTTCTGTGATAGCGGCTCAGGGCTTCGCCTGCAGCACTGAGCTTTGTCCCTATGTCCTATCATCTGCTGGAATCCCGGTTCTTCCACCTAGGTCGTCTGCTTGTGGTCTGCGTCACTGCAGATTTGAGGCATCTGACAGCTGGTCCTTGAATCCTCCGTAGGGATGTCTGGGGTGAGACCGTAACTGGGTGGTCACCGTCAGCCTGGGGACAGGCTTTTCTTGGCCTGGTGAAGGGCTCAGGGCTCAGCCCAGTTCCCGCTCTGTGGTGTGCTAGTGATGAGGGGCAGCGAGCATGCCGCTCGAATTTGGGCCGATGTGAAGTGAGGACGGGGGGATGCATACATACTGGTCAATGGAGTCCGGGTACCAAGAGCGCCTGACCGGCTGGAAGGGGGAGGGGCCAAGCGTGAGGAGGGCGTGGCCGCTGGGGAATGACGCGGTCTCGCCCAGCCCGGGGCGCAGGGGCCTGCGGGAGAGGCTCGGTGGCCTTCCCTGACCGTGGGTCGCTGCAGGTTCACGGCGTGGTGTTTTCCTGGGTCCACACTCCGGAGAGAGGAGCAGGCCTCACGTGCAGTGATCAGACCGGACCGGAAGAAACCCTGAGACTGGCTTGGTGAATTTCAGTGGGAATCACTGGTCTTTGAACTGGCGGCCGCTCAGCCTTCGAGGCCCGTTGGGTCCCCCTCTCGGGCGCAGGCGTCCCCCTCTTCTCTCTCCGTGCACTGCATCGGCCAAGCCTTCGGCCCAGTCTTGGTGGGTGTCCTCTGCCCCTCGCGGGGTGTGGCTGGAGGCCTGGGGCCCGGAGCCCTGCTCCTTGGATCGGCAACCCGCATTTGCTCCCCCTGCCACACTCAGAGCCTTCGGCCGCAGGGAGCGGGGATGGCGAGACCCGGCTGCACCCCCCTGGCGTAGGCGCGCAGTCCCCGCAGCGGCCGTTGGACTCCTCCGGACCCTGTCCCTGATGCCCCGGCAGCTGTGGCCGGCAGCCGGCGGGATGAGGCGTCTGGCAGCCTCCCTTCCTGGCCCTGGATCTCGCCCGGAAGGACTCCGGCCTCCCTCACCCTGGCGGCCCGTCCCCCGGTGCCGCCCCCAGGCTGGCCTCTCAGGTCGTCCCATCCCGGGGGGAGTCACGTGCTGCCGAGTCTCCCTGACATGTAGGAGCCCCGTCGGGGTGGGGAGGTCAGTGCGCGTTCTTAGCTGCCCCCCCGAGGGCATGACGCGTGCCTCCGGGAGCCATGAAGGGGCTCAGCCTCTCCTCCTAGAGGCAGACCGGTTTTCCCGAGACTGTTTGCCCCTGAGGGAGGCAGGGGACGGGGCAGGCGATGGGCGCGCCGCAGCCCGAGCCCATGTGTCCCTCGTCACTAAATGCCCTGCCCTCCTGTGTCTTGCTCCCTTGGTGCCGGCGTGAGGCTGTTGGCGCCCGAGTCACAGGGTCGCAAGGACAGGAGGAGATAGCTGGCGGAGCCCGGCTCGCAGCAGGGGCGTCTCCTCCGCCAGCCTTCTCTCCGTGGGCTCTCTTGAGTCCGTTGTGTCGGACTGTTGGGAATTCGGCAGGAGAACGTCTCGCTCTGGGAGAGAGGTTGGGATTGGACTGTCTCTAAAGTTCCTTCCGATTCTGTGATCCTGTGACCCAGAGACGTACTCGTCAGGCTCTAGAATGCAGCCCTGCACGTGTGTGTTCTTGGCAGAGGTTGGGGGTAGGTGCTGTCGGCCGGGTGGCCGCGTACCTCCGTCGGGGAGCAGTGGCCGCTTCTGGCTGGCTTGGCGTCTGTGGACTTGCTGGATTCTGGCCCCTGTTGCCTTGGGAGAGAGTGACTCGCCCTCACTACAGGTCTTCAGGCTGCTGGGACTGTGGAGGTGAGCGGCTGGGTCAGGTGACTGAAGGACCCCCTGTGCTGTGCTCCCATAATCACGGGGTGCCCCAGCTCGGCTCTTCAGACTTCAGACGACTGTGGAGGTGCCCGGTGGCCTCGGTACCCTCCCTTGCTGCTGAACGGGGAAAGGCCTGGGATGTGTGCCAGGGCTGGAGAATCAGCTCCCGAATGATTAAAAATTCATTTGGGAGTATGGCTTTTGATAACAAGAGATGAACGTGAATCTTCAGTGTTTACCAGGAAGAACAGCACGATGTAGGTATGGAGAGAGTCCAGTCCAGCCCCGGGACTAGTGACCCTGAACTCCCACAGGTGGACACGGGGCTGGTGAGGAAGGAGGCCCTTTTCTGCAAGGCTCTGCCGTGGAGCCCACCCAGCTTTCGTTCTCCCCGCCACACCCCAGGCGCTGTCGTAGGCACTCCCATGGGGAATCGCAGACGCCGTGGAGACACTGCCCTCAGCCTTCTGGAACTTTCTCCAACCTGCCGCACCAAAATGGGCCTTGGAGGAAGGATAAAATATAGGGCAGATGTGTATCGCTTTATCCAATCTGAATTTAAGCAGAGATAATAAGCTCATTGGAGCTTATGGTGTATTTGTAGTTGTTTTTCATAGTGTAGAAACACAACAGACAAATACCCTGATTATAGAGAAATGCTATGTGACCAAAGGACCCTTAGAAGATTCATGTGCACCAGGCTCCGGGCAGCCCCACTTTGCGGTGGACGGCAGCCCCTTGGGAGGCAAGGGGGCCCGAAGCTCTTTCAGCAGTCGAGGGGCCTGCGAAAGGCGGCTGGCTCCGAGGTAGGACAGCATAATCTGTCGGGGGGGCAGCTGACAGGAACACATGGATGACCTGGGGTCTGGGCGTCCCTGGCGCCCAGTAGGAGGGCATCCAAGAAGTAAGCACGGGGAGCCGGAGGCCCAAGGCAGGAGTCTGTCCGTGAGCACGGCTGACATGGACGTACACGGGCCCAGAGCCCTCATCGGGACGAGCCAGACCGTCCGTGTACAATGTTGTTACCATTCCTCTTCCTTCTGAAGGGCTTTCCTCCTCTAATTCTCGCCTGTCTCCTCCACTGTCTCTCTTACCGCCTGCTGATTCCCGTGGCCAAACAAGCGTGCGCCTGTGTCTTCTGTCACTAAAAGTTCTACACGCAATTCCACTTCCCTCTAGCTATTACCCGTTCCAAGTAGGGTCTCCCCTCAGGGTCTCTGCTTCCTCTTTGCCCTTTAACTCCTCAACCCTGTCACAGTTGTTCCTGTCCCTTCCCTGTAGCTCTGCTTGCCAAGACCAACGATGACCTCCTGTTACCAGATCCAGGGCGCCTCCACGGCCTCTTGTTGCGCCGTCTCTCAGCATTCTAGACTGTCGGCCTCTCTTTTTGATGCTCTTTTCCATGACCCAATGTTGAGGGCTCTGGGAAATGCCCTCCTGCCTGCCAACCCTTTCTCCGGGGGAGCTTCTCTCTGGGGCGATGGCTGTCAGTGTGGCTGAAGGTGCGACAGTGTAGACGAGGACGTCGGCCTAGACCTCCCTGGCGAGCTCCGGACCTCCACGCTGAACGGCCCCTGGAGCCCTCCTCGCGCATCTCGCAGAGACATCTCAACTCCGCGTGGCTCAAACAGAACTATCACCTCTCCGCCCTCCCCACCCAACCTGTGTCTGTCCCAGAGCTACCCAGCAGTGCATCCTTCATAACCTGCTGCTCAAGCCAGAACCCAGAAGACATCCTCGAGACCCCCTTCTTCTCACCCATCGGCAAGTCTCATTGGTCCTCTTTCTAGTTCACCCCCTGCCCCTCCTCCAGTGCCATTGCCCCAGTCCAAGGGGTCACCCTTCTCCCCTGGATTAGTGCAACAGCCTCCTGATGGGTCTTTATGATTCTGTTTTTGCCCCCTTCCAACCCCTCCCTCACCGAGCAGTCAGAGTGACTGAGATACTCTCCTAGTTCCTTGGGCGGCCTGCAGTGCTTCGAGTGTCCCAACTCCCCCTTTCTTTCTCATCATGCCGCTCTCTTCCGTGCCCACACGGGGTCTCGTGGTGCCGACCGCCTTCCCCCTTAGGGTTTTGCACTTGTTCTTCCCTTGGCCGGGAACATTCCTCCTGGTCCTGTTCCATGACTGGCTGCTTCTTACCTGTTGAGTATGAGCTTCCATCTTCCCTTCTGGGGATGCCTTTGCCGATCATTGTACCTAAAAGTAAACAACCCTCTCCCTACTTTATTCTCATATCACCTGTTTATTTCCTGTATAGCCCTTGGAACTTTAATTTTCCTGTTTATGGATTTGCTTATTTATTTTGTTACCTGTCTCTTCCTGTGAGAATATAACCTCCTTGAAAACAAGGACCTTTTTTTTCTTGTTCCTTGTTTTATGTGTAGTTCTTAGAATGATCCCAGGCATGTTGTAGGTGCTAAGTAAATATGTGATGAAGGTATGAATAACTAAATATAACACAGTATTAGGATGCCCTCCATATTCATGGAGCTGCTTATTAAAATTGAAGTATAGTTGATGTACAATATTATGTTTGTTTCAAGTTTACAACCTAGTGATTCAACAGTTATATATATTATTAAATCCTCACCCCAACTAGTATAGTTACTATCTGTCAACACAGATGTTACAGAATCATTGACTATATTCTCTATGCTGTGTTTTTATCCCTGTGACTAATTTATATTAAGACTGAGATCTTGTGCCTCTTCATCCCCCTCACCTATTTCACCCACCCATCCTGACCCGTCTCCCATGGCAACCACCCGTCACTTAGTCTCAGTAAGTCTACTGCTGTTTTGTTCATTTCATTTTGTTTTGTTTTTGGATTCCACAAATAAGTGATATCATTCTTTCTCCACCTGGCTTATTTCACTGAGCATAATACCTTCTAGGTCCATCTATGTTGTTGCAAATGGCAGGATTTCTTTCTTTCTTATGACTGAATAATATTCCATGTGTATATGTACCACCTCTTCTTAATCCATTCATCTACTGGTGGACACTTAGGTTGCTTCCATACCTTGGCTATTGTAAATAATGTGGCAGTAAACAGAGGGTTGTGTATATCTTTTCAAATCAGAGATTTTTTTTTTCAGTTAGTTCCTAGAAGTGGAGTTATTGGGTGGAATGGTATCTCTATTTTTAGGTTTTTGAGGAACCTCCCTACTACTTTCCATAGTGGCTGCACCAATTGACATTCCCACCAACAGTGTAGGTGGGTTCCCTTTCCCCCACATCATCACCAACATTTGTTATTTCTTGTCTTTTGGATAGTGGCCATTCTAAGTGGTGTGAGGTGGTATCATTGGTTTTGATGTGCATTTCCTAATGATTAGCACATCTTTTCAAATGCCTATTGGCCATCAGTATGTCTTCTTTGGAAAAATGCCTATTCAGATCCTTTACTCATTTTTTGATTGGGTTATTTGTTTTTTGGTGTTGAGTGATATAAGTTCTTTATATATTTTGGATGTTGACCGCTTATCAGATAAACCATTGATGAATATGTTCTCACACTGGAGGGTGCCTTTTTGTTTTGTTGATGGTGTGGTTTGCTGTACAGACACGTTTTAGTTTGATATAGTCGCACTTACTCATTTTTGTTTTTGTTTACCTTGCCCAGAAAAAAATTGCTCATGCTTATGTTCAAGGGTTTTTTGACTATCTTTTCTTCTAAGAATTTTATGGCTTCATGTCTTAACATTTAGGTCTTTAATCCACTTCAAGTTTACTTTTGTGTGTGGAGTTAGACAGTAATACAGTTTCATTCTTTTTACTGTAGCTGTCCAGTTTTCTCAGCACCATTTATTGAAGAGTCTGTCTTTTCCCCATTGTATATTCATGGATCCTTTATCATCTATTAATTGACCATATATGTATGGGTTTATATCTGGGATCTATATTCTGTTCCATTGATCTATGGGTCTCTTCTTGTGGCAGTACCAAATTGCTTTAATTATTGTGGCTTTGTAGTAGAGCTTGAAGTCAGGGAGCGTAATCCCCCAGTTTTGCTCCTCTTTCTCAAGATTCTTTTGGCTACTTGGGGTCTTTCATGGTTCCATATGAATTTTAGGATTATTTGCTCTAGTTCATTGAGAAAAGTCATTGGTATTTTGATAGTGATTGCATTGAACCTGTAAATTGCTTTGGGCAGGATGGCCATTTTGACAATATTAATTCATCCTGTCCATGAGAATGGGAAAGATTTTCATTTATTTTTATCTTCTTTAATTTCTCTCATCAGTGTTTTATAGTTTTCAGAGTACAGGTCTTTCACCTCTTTGGTTAGGTTTATTCCTAGGTATTTTATTCTTAACTGATTTTTCTTTCTGCTAGTTTGTTGTCAGTGTATAGGAATGCAACAAATTTCTGCATATTGATTTTGTATCCTGCAACCTTGCTGAATCCAATTATTAGTTCTAATAGTTTTTTGGTGGAGTCTTCAGGGTTTTCTATGTATAGTATTGTCATCTGCAAATAGTGACAGTTTTACTTCTTCCTTACTGATTTGGATGCTTTTTATCTCTTTTTCTTGTCCGATTGCCTTGACTAGGACCTCCAGTATTGTGCTGAATAAAAGTGGTGGAGTGGGCATCCTTGTCTTGTTCCTGATCTTTGGGGAAAAGTTTTCAGCTTTCACCCATGAGAATGTTGTTAGCTCTCGGTTTGTCATATATGGCCTTTATATGTTGAGGTACATTCCCTCTATATCCATTTAGTTGAGAGTTTTTATCATCAATGGATGTTGAATTTTGCCAAATGTTTTTTCAGTATCTACTGAGATAATCATACGGTTTTTATCCTTCCTTTTGTTAATGTGGTATATCACATTGATTAATTTATTAATATTTTTTGTATTTATGAATATTGTACCATTCTTACATCCTTGGAATAAATCCCATTTTGTCTTCTTTGGTCATGATGGATGATCCTTTTGATGTATTTTTGAATTTGGTTTGCTAATATTTTGTTGAGGAACTCTGCAATTATGTTCATCAGAGATACTGGTTTATAATTTACTTTTTTTGTCTGGTTTTGGTATTAGAGTGATGCTGGCCTCATAGAATGAGTTTGGAAAGAAGGATGGGTTCAGCTCTTTTTAAAATGTTTGGTAGAATTCAGCTGTGAAGCCATCTGGTCCTGACTTTTGTTTGTTGGGAGTTTTTTGATCACCAATTTGATTTCATTGCTGGTAATTTGTCTGTTCAGATTTTGTTTCTTCCTGAGTCAGTCTTGGAAGGTTGTACATTTCTAGGAATTCATTATATTTGTGGAGATGTTTTAAGGTGGTGACCCTAGGCTGCTCCCAGCCCCTACTCTTTGGTAAATGGATCTCTGTCTTTGCATATGGCTGCTCATGGGCTCCAGCCTTGGCTTGTGGTCTGTAGTGCTTGGCAAGTCTCTTAACTCTCAGAACCTTCATTTACTCATTTATAAAGTGAGGAGTTTGACTTAAATGACTTCTAAGGTTTCTTTAGACATTTACATTATGATGCTATGAACTCTCAAGGCCATAGAGGAAAACTACTTCAAGAACTAACTTTATGACTTTGTTAGGCATTTTGGTAATTAGTTTACATGAACTCTCTTAAGATAAAATCCATCATTTTCTTATAGTTATGTAAGACTTGTCCCTGAGCTTTACCTAGATGTGTTTTTCTTTGGTAAGAATAATGGAACTTTCACACATACTCAAACTTTCTAGGAAACATACACAAAAGTAAGACATTTTACTGTCAAATTATCTCTTATTTTCACATGGAAGTTTTTATTCCTTTATCACTTTTATGTAAGCCTGATAAGTAAAGTTCAAAGATTGGAACAACAGGTCAGAAAGTAGAAGGTAACCAGTTATAGTTATAACCAAGCCCTAAGAGTCTGCTTTTTTTCCCCCCACATTAAAAATACTGACAAATGACAAGCTGGGAAGATTTTGTTGTGGTTGTTTCTGTATTTCATGTGGTGATCTACAGAGTGACACCTAAGCATGTGAGAGTCACGTTGTCTCTGTGGGGTCTGTGGAACTAGCTCCTCCTCGGATCCCTTAGAAACAATCTCTAGCTGTCATCAGATTGCTGGCCAGCCAGGTTTGATAGACAGACATATTCTGGACCTTTGATTGGGCCTGGTCAGACTCTTAATACCCTAGCTCTGCAGCAGGCCTCCAGGTGACCCTACCAGCCTCTGGAGCAGAGCCTCCCCCCACAGGAAGGCAGAGTAACAGAGAAAACCTCCACAGAACATGGTGGGGATCCAAACCCCAAGGGGATGGGACCACGTCCAGGGTGGCTTCACTGTTTAACAGAACTGTTATGAGTGGTTTTTCTATTTTCCTCATTTTGGATAAAGTAATCTGACCTTAAGCAAGCCATTCTGAAGGGGGGTAAAGGACATCTGGGGCTTCATGGCCCTGGTAAGATTCCCGTCACTCACTTGGTGCTGAATCCCTCCTGTGAAATAAATTTAATAAGAAAACCTTGAAGTCTGAATAGTCTAGGGTGAACCAAAACATGGGGTTTCCTGTGCCGTGTGCTCTGACAGAGCCATCATGTATCGATTTTTCTTTTTAAAGTGCAGTGTTCAAATAGATGTTTTTACAACCCGAAGTTGGGGGAGCAGGGGTATTTGAGGGGTACATTTATTCCCTACTCTTTCTGTTCTCAGAGTAACACCTGTTGGCCGCTTACCCTTCCAAAGCCTGGGAGTGAGGCACTCTGTTGGGGGTTTAGTCACTGATCCATGTTTTTTGATCAGATGAGGCTACACGCTGGGGGTCCTACCCCTTGGTCTCTTTCCTCCTTGAACCAGTAAGTCAGTGTCCTGGCAAGCAGCCTGCATGCTCTAACTTCCACTAGGCGGGCTCCATCAGGCCAGAGGTAATGGCGAGTGGGGTGGGAAATCCACTGGGCCATTGTATTCAAGCCACAGCCCCCAATCGTGATACCCTTTTTTCTTGACTCCCCTTAACTCCAACGACCGGAGCTTATGTCTAATGATTCAGATGCCTGAATATAATCTTTCCTTGAACCAAATGGATTCTTTCTGCAAAATCCATATTCACTTACCCTTGGATTTTTATATTAACACACAAAGTATTATGAGAAAAAAAGTCTCAAAGGAAATACACCAAAACAATAGGAAGTGGTTAGCATAGGTTGAAAGTATTATGGGTGATTTTTAATTTCTTTTGTGCTCATCTGTAACTTCTAAAGTTTCCACAAACATGAGTTTCTGTTATAGTATGGAAAAAACTTTCTCACTCCTTCATCAAAGAAAAAAAAGAAGGAAAGAAAGAAAACCCTAGAAACAATGGATTTGCAAAAATGAAAGTTAAGCAAGTTCACTCTACGCTGGCCGCATCCCTGGAGGGTGAGGGAGAGGCAGGTGTCAGGGAAGGGATGCTGTGCGTGCCAGCTGAGGTGGGCACGTGAGGGCCCGGGTACATGGTGGGACTCGCCATAGCCTTTGCTGAGAGGTGTCACTTCCCTTTTCCTGGTACAGCCTTTAGTGGGTGGATTCTCTTAGAATCACCCTTTTCAGAGACGTCTGTTGGGGGGTCCTCCCCGGGTTCTTTTTGGTAATCAGGCGACCTTGCCTTTCAGACCACAGCAGAGAAGTCTCCTGGAGCCTATTTCCTTCCCGAGTTTGCACTCTCCCCGCAGGGAAGTTTTCTCGAAGATACAACGGGGGAGCTGTTCCTCACGTATCGCTACGATGACCAGGTAAGCGCCTCGCGGAAGAGCCTACCTCTGGCTTTGCCGTGTGCCAATGTGTAGGAAACAGTTTCTCAAAAATAACTTCAAAATTACATTTTCTCCTTGGCATGACTAGTAAAAGAGACCACTGGCACCTGGGAGGACCCCCAGCCCTCTGAGTGGCCCCTGTGGGCATAGAATTTCCCATACACCATGTATGGTGCTTGCTCAGCTTGGGACATTAATTCGGAAGTTACTTTTTCTTATTTTCATCAGAAATATATGACAGATTTGTTCACTTTAGCTATCTAGGTATCATCAAATTTATTATTCAATTCTGAAATTATCTGGAAGTACTTGTTGCTAATTAGGCATTACTGTTTTTGCTCTCTTACCTTTTACTTCATTTCTTTCACCAGCACCAAAATTGTATTTCCCCCCCCCCCAAGTCCATTGTCCGGAAAGGAACAAAGTAGGTCGTCTCTGTGGGTGTGTGCACATGAACACGCGTGTGTGGGTGCCGGCTCCTTCCTGAAGGCTAACTATCTGTGGGTGTGTGCATGTGAGCACGTGTGTGTGGGTGCCGGCTCCTTCCTGAAGGCTAACTAGAGAACAGGGCTGTGCTTGGCTGGGATGTGGAAGCCAGGCACCTGGTGTGGTGCCTGCCTTCCTTCCACATTCAGTTCACGCTGGTGCCTCAACAGTGTTAAAGATCATGAACGTCTCTCGGTTTGTTTGAAACAGATCTTGTCAGATGCAGAGGTTTCTCCCTGATGGGACCTGAACTGGTGGGCCTGGAGCAGTGAGATGTGACAGAGGGAGCGGGACCTGGCCTGGGGGCGGCTGGGGTGAGGCAGATCTGGGGGTGGGGCTGGCAGGAGGGCTACAGGCTTGGGCAGCATAGCAGGCAGATTTCGCGTGACGGGTGGAGCAGAGAGGGTGGGCAGGGCCGTCTGTCACCCGGAGCTCTGTGTCCCAGCTCACCGGGAGACACCGTCAATTCTGAGCCCTCCGGCTGCAGAGTAACTGGCCCTTGGTATGCTGAGCACAGGAGCTGGGCTTGGGGTGGGGGGGCCATCTGTGAACCAGTGGGTCAGCTGGGGGCAGGAGTGGGGGTGGGTGAGACCCATTTTTTATAAAAAATTTCAACATTCAAACATTTTTTCAGGTTCCTTGAAAAGTGGTGCACCAGTAGCCCTTGCGGAGCAGGGGTGGGGCAGGGGTGTTTCTGCATCATGTTGTGGAGCCAGGTTAACACTTTGGGCCTAAACTGTTGTGAAGTCTCTTTCTGCCCTTTTCCCCAGTGGATTTTTAGAGGGCCTCTAATTTATGGCTCCTTTTCTTCAAGAAATCAGTGATCCAACAGGTTTTCATATGAGAACTTCAGAGAAACTAATGGAGAAAGCAGTCAGGGACAAAACGGAGTATCTGGAAAATGACACAGTGGGTATTTTTTAATTAAAGAGTGGTTAATGCTTTCTCCAGGCTCTACAGATACATTACATTTAATGTAATAACAATATAAAAGCTAGAAAAAGAGGAAAATAAGCCCCCTTCGTGTTTTCAAAAGGTCTGAAGCAGGTCTTCAAAGCGTGTGGCACACTAAGACACGGTGTCCAGAAAGGCCCAGGGGATCTCGTAAGAGAACGTTCTGTGCTGTCCCCACAACGTGCTTCTTTTCAGGGAAAGGAATAAGGTCAAGGTATAACAAGCCGATAGTAGCAGCTATGCTTTGCCACTAAGGGCAAGTTAAACGGGCCTTTGCACCAAGCTGGGTGTGTCTCCTGAAAGGACCCTAAGAATGTAATTGGCAGAAACGGCTAATCCGCCACCCAAACCTGGGCTTTCTTTTCTCGCAGTGCTGAGAATTCTAAATCAGGGAACTTCTCAGACACAGGGGAAGAGATAGAACAAATAAAATATTTTCCAGTTTCAAAAATCCCCTCGTCCAGCAACATACAATAAAATGTTAAGGCCATTAAGGACATAGGCTCTGGGGTCAGACTGCTTTGGGTTCAAATCCCAATTCTGATACTTTATTTCCTGTGTGACTTTGGACATGTTACTTCACTTCTCTGTGCCTAGTTTTCTCATCTGTGAAATGAAGATATGGATGGTATCTGTGGAAATGTTTAAAGGATTAAAGGGGATAATAATGTAAACTTCCCTGTGGAAGGCCTGGCACATGCAAGCTCTTAACCCGGATGCTGTTTTTACTAATAATATTATTTGCAGACTCAATTCAGAGAATCCCATTATGCTAAAGGAAAAGGAAGGATATTTTTCATTTACACCAGGAGGAGACCTCTCACGTTATCATGAATTAATTTCTTATTGCCGTAGGACATGCATACATGTTATAGTGAAGTACACACATATCTGAAGTGTAGAACCTGGTGAAGTTTGAAGTGTCTTCATACCTATGTCCCCAGCGCCTGGGTTAAGAAATGGAGTATTTGCAGCACCCCAAGCTCCCTGCGGCCCCTTCCCGTCAGTGTCCCTCACGCAGGAAGTGACACCATGCTGACTTCTGTCACGAATATCGATTAGTTTTGTTTTGTTTTTTTATTTTAAATTTTACATAAGTAGAACCATTACAAGGCGGGCTCATTTGTGTCTGGCTTCTTTCACACGACGCTGTGTCTGACAGACCCAACCAGGTGGTTGGGCCCAACATAATTTAGGGTGCGATGTCGCTCAGTTGTCCTCTTTGGAACAAGTCGTCTCATAGGGGAATGGACTGCGACATGTCGGGTGGCACGCAGGGTTGCTCCTGCCCAGACGCCCCGGGTTGTCCCTGAGGGATGTGGGGCGGTCCCTCCAGTGAGTCCACGCCGCCGAAGCGGTGGAGGCGGTTTCCCAGGGCCGCCTTCATCACAGCCTGGCCACGGCTGGCATTCCATGGCCAGAACTCGGTGCACATCTGTGAGCTTCCTCCCGGGCAGTGTCTGTGCTCTCACGGGGCTGAGTACCTGCCCGCCAAGTCAGCAGACACATGCCAGACACTCTGTCCTGCTATCCCAGGAGCCTGTGGGCAGAGGTGAAGTATGCACACTGCCGGGGCTGCTGTCTGGTTACCGAAGCTGTCGGGCACGGCCTGGGTTTCCGAGGATTTTCCTGCCTGTAAAAGACTCGCTTAATAAAATGAGAGATATGTGGGTGGGGTATAGATGTCTGCTCCCTTTGCCAACTCTCGCAGGCCTTTAATGTCTTATCCTGGCGTATTTTCAGGAAGATCTTTAAGGCACTCTCTAGATGCCTCCTGGATTAGGTGTCTGGAAAACTAACGGCCCGGAGGTGGCAAAGCACAGCTGTGGTAGGGCTGTTTTAACGAGACGGGGGAAGGCCCAGCTGGGGTGCATTACACCGGGGCTGAAGCAGCTCCTGGTGAGGAGAGCCGGTCCGGGGCCCCGAGCTGAGCGCAGGGGTCAGTGCCGACGCGACTAGTTAGGCGGGCTTCGTCTGGCTTCTGCCACTAACTAGCTGGCCATTTAACAAAGCCACCCATCATCTTTGGACCTCAGATTCTGCCTTTGTGTTGAGAAGTGAAGTGGCTGTATTTCATGATCTGATGCTTTCCAGTTGAGCACAATGTGTTTTCTGAAACAACAAGTGGAACATTCTGCATTGCAGGGTGTTTACTGGCTCATTCTGACCATCTGGGCGGTCTTGCCAAAATGCGGTAAACTTGCACTTAAAGAATTGGAGACGTTTACAGCTGGTGGAGGCTTTGGCTCCAAAGCCTCATTCTACAAGTCAAGAAAACAGACTCTGAATGTGCAGATGACTTCCTCGAGGACACCCAGATGGTTATCTGAAAAAAAAATAACCCGTTACACCCCAAACCTCAGGTCCCCAGTTCTGACATCTATTCAGCTGCTTCTCTCAGGAGAATCAGCTAGAAAATTACCTCCTTTCCTAGAAATCCCAATCCCACTGGATTATAGAATCAGGACTGTACTCGGTAGAACTTTGGGAAACTTGCTGCACCAGCGGGAATGGTTTCACATTAACTGCTGCCGCCAGGAATTTGGTATTAGTGATGCCAATTGGACTTCTAAGCATAATAAATAGCAATGACATTTTTTTTTTCAAAGTCTGGGCAAAACATGGTAGCTGAAGTTCAGATGGCGCTGACTTCCCGTTTGGTGAGCATATCCCTGCAGTGAAGCATTCTGATGTTTGATTGCATCAGTCATTTATGGCAGTTAAAATGTGTTCGTCTGGGACAACTTGCTAAGAGCTTGTGGTCTGCACACTCGTTGGCCTGCCCGCCTCTTCTGTCATTCCTCATGGTGGTTTGGAGTTTTGTCCCACAGAGGACTTGTTTGTGGGCACACGGCTGGATGTTGGGCAGTTCGAGGAAGTGGGCTCTTGGACTCTGCAGTCTGTTCTCTCTCCCGTCTCTGGCCGAGGCAGTACTGAGCTGCACGGATCTCCTCCTGGGAAAGAGACTGGGAAGCTTTTCCATCCTTGCCTTAACTCGCTGAAGCTTTAAACTTGGGGCTTGTAACTTATTAAGGGGACTGATTTAAAATTCTGTTGTAGGCTTACTGTTTCTCAGTTGGGAGTCATTTTTTTTTTAAGTTAGGGAAACTCTTTGTTATGCAAAAGTTTTCTCTTGTTTTTGTGTTTTATTCTTTACTGTTAGGAACAGGCAGTGTGGAAGGTGTGTCTTCCCAGACCTTGTGGGTTTGCTGTCATATGCATCCTCTCATTGGCAACATGGTGGGATAAGGGGGCGGAGCACATTTAGGAACAAATGCCCATGTGCATCCTGCTGTGGTCAGTGGACTGGCTTTGCATGTGTCCATGTGGGTGTGATGGCTGCCTCGCCATCCTTAGGCTATGAGGGGCCGCTGAAAGGTGGAAAGAAACGCTAATACACTGGACTCCAGGCATGCGGGACAAGGCTGGGTGTTCCGCTAGTGGTGGGTTCTGACCTTCCTGAAATCAGTCTAGGGTGAATCTGATGGAGGCCTGCAGCCGGTTGGAAGAGAAGCACCTTCATGCCCATATTTAAATAGATTCAAGTTTTTTTCAAGCTAAAAAAGCTGCTACCTCTACTCTGATCTACCATTGTCTCCAGGGCTCACCTGATTTTCAAATTCTGTCTCCTGCTACTTTCTCCTATTCATTTTAGCTCCTAAAATCTGGCTTCCAGTAGCTCCTCAAACTGCACTCCCCAGCCCTGTAGACGTCCTTTTACAGAGTTTCAGTTACTTTCCTGAAGTGAAATCCAGGTTCTGCGATGAATTGTCCTGTGTGGGCACCGGCCTAAGGCACCGTGGCGTCACCCCTGGGGCCGTCGCTGCCTGTCTCCGTGGGTGCCATTGACTTCCTCTCTGTGTGATTCCTCATTTCAAAATGCCGCTCCTGTTTGTGTTTACTTTACTGTTTCCTTTGCCCGGGTGGAGAGGGCAGCCTGTGTGGCCCCAATGGGCATGTGGAATTGTAGCAAGTTTGAGTTGGAAGGAAATTTAGGGAATCCTTCACGTGCAGAATCTGAGCCCCAGAGAGGAACAGCATCCTGTCCAAGATCATGCGGCCAAGGGTCTATTCTTTGCCCCTGGGCTCAGTGAAGACATTTTTACATTGAATCTGTGGGAAGGAAAAGTATGAGGGAAATGTTTGAATGAATGTTTAATACTAGTAGTAAGAGTAATATATTAATAATGAAGTCTTTGTGTAGTCTTATTTCTAAACTTCTTTTAAATGTCTTTTTTCTTGCCCTATTGTGACAAACCTAATTTTCCTTTTCCTCATTTAGCTGTTGATTTGCACATTCTTTTTCACGAGAAGAAATCTGTTTGCTGTGAGTACATCTTTCTCAGTAACTTCTTCTGAACTTTTCATGAATATCTTGGCGAGGAGTTCCTTGTGGTTAAACTGTTGGCAGGCCTCAGAAAGCTCACTTGATGTTTCCAAGTTATTTATGTAATAGTTTATAACTTGGGAAGTCTATACCAATTTCTGAAGTTTCTAGCGAAGGAAGGTAGGGACAGCCCTTGGATGTATAGGGCGTCGGCATCTTCTTCACCGCTCCAAATGGGCTCCCAGGATATTCTCCGCATAGCAGAGTTTCTGTGTTGTTTCTGGCCTGGGTATAAAATGTTTTTAAGCAGAAAGCCATCTGAGTTTGAATCGTTCATTCCTTTGTTAGTGAGTAATATTGGTCAATCGAGTTATGCTCCTTAAATATTCCAGAGATTTCACGATCTAATGAGAAAGGAGCTCATGGCCTGTCAGGAGAGAAAAGCACACTAATTGGAATAGTGTGTACTCTGCCCCTCATTCAGGCACAAGGAAATACAGGGACATCGCATGCGCAGCAGGACACGCTGTTCTCACCAATTGGGCGTGTGGGAGCTCTGACTTTCATCACTGAGCTTTTCGCCCGTCAACTGTTTCCCAAGCATAAAAGAAGTAGGTCTGTTAATGGCGAGTCACAACCACCTTTTGAGCCGTGCAGACAGTGTCCTTGTCTAACACTGTCTCCCTAGGCCCTTTTTGGGCGTACCAGGTGGTTTTAAAATCACTCTCACTAATTGGGTTAAATGGCAGATCCGGAGTAGTGGAGCTCAGCACGGTCCCAATGCAGCCTCCCCTGCGGGTCCCTCACTGCAGGTAAGGAGGCCCGGGCCAGGTCCGCCCTGGTGGGGCCCTTGCGGCTGCTGAAGCTGACATCCCTCTGCACTCGGGCCAATCCCTGCCCAGAGGTGCTCCGTTTCGGGTACTTTGAGACGAGGTCACTTCGGCTCCACTGTGTCATCTCCGTCCGGAGGGGACAGAGAGCGAGGGAGCTCTCCTCTCGACACCCCCCTCTGCCCTGCTCCTGAAGGTGTGTTTCTCTTCCATGAGTGCCGGGGTTTGCGTCCCTCTGTGTCTGTCCCCTTCCGGCACACTGCAGGCGTGGGTGAGTCAGGGTCTGCTGTCTTGGGACAAGGCAGCGCTTGGGGACAGGAAGCCGGACCTGCGGGCTCGCTGAGAGGCTGGGAGTCATGGCAGGCGAAGGGCTGGATGGAAGCTGCGACACGAAGTGGGTGTGGGGGTGGTTTCGCCGCCCAGCAAGAGGGGGCGCGTCCTGCAGGAACGGACCTTGCCGGTTCTCTCCCAGCTGAGACGGGGCGGGTTTGCGGAGAGGCAGTAATGGAATCTATTCCCTGTGTGCAGGATTTGAAGCATTAGGTTTCGATTGGCTTGTTGGGGGTTTGGAAATGTTTCCTTGTGTCGGCGGGTCCGGGCCCCCGTCAGGGAAGCACAGGCCCGGCTCGGGGGGTTTCCTCCGGCTGGGGCTTGAGGCTCCGGTCATTTCCGGGGCACGTTCGCCTCCTCACGCTTGGAGATCGAACACTCTGGACCGTATTTTCTTGGGCCTGGGTTTGGGGGAGCTGAGCCCTTCTCAAAGGCTCACTCAGATGGTGGGAAAACGGCTCTGCCTTGTGGGAGTCGGGGGCCCAGTGGAGAAATACCTTGAAAATGTCTGTTGTGTTATTCTCTATATTTATTACTATTTATAATACTCCTACTATTGAGTCTTATGCAGACTTTTGTAGGGTGGTGGCCAATTGCCCAGGTTTCTTGGGACTGAGACAGTTCAGGCAGGGTGGCATGACTGGTCACCCAACTTTGCAGCCTGGGCTTTGCTGCCCACCCTCGGGCCGGAGACGCCAGACGCCAGCCGTGGCCGTGAGGTCAGGGTGGCACGGGCCTCTGCGCTTGGCGGGACATTCGGGGCCCAAGTGGGAGACAAGCTCGAGCAGTTGGGGTGCCCCACTTGGACGTTCTCTCGGCGTTGCCTTCTGGTGAATTCTAGGCCTGGTTGTATTACCTCAGCTCTCACGTGGCCTTCCCCAGGGCTCCTCTCCAAGTGTGGCTTTTGAGCACATGTCCCAGCTGCTTGGAGCGGCTCCCTCTGCTTCTCATAC
>JAQQAC010016329.1:0-10375 GCA_029783875.1 Phataginus tricuspis | reverse complement strand
CCGTCTGATGTTTCTTTATCTCTCCCTTCCTATTCTTCCTCCTCCTTTCTTTATATATTAGGTGTTTTATTCTTTGCCTTTAGTTGTTATTTGGATGGTCTGCTTTCTTTGCTATGCTTTTATTTTGTCTGGTGACATCTTTTTAGCCTTAGGGGTGTTTCCCTTTAGAGCAGTCCGTTTAAGATATCCTGTAATGGTGGTTTATGGGAGGCAAACTCTCTCAACTTTCTTTTGTCTTGAAATTGTTTAAGCCCTCCGTCATATTTAAATGATAATCGTGCTGGATACAACATTCTTGGTTCGAGGCCCTTCTGTTTCATTACGTTAAATATATCATGCCATTCTCTTCTGGCCTGTAAGGTTTCTGTTGAGAAGTCTGATGACAGTCTGATGGGTTTTCCTTTGTAGGTGATCTTTTTTCTCTCTCTAGCTGCCTTTAATACTCTGTCCTTGTCTTTGATCTTTGCCATCTTGATTATTATGTGTCTTGGTGTTGTCTTCTTTGGGTCCCTTGTGTTGGGAGATCTGTGGGCTTCCGTGGACTGTGAGACTATTTCCTTCCCCAGTGTGGGGAAGTTTTCAGCAATTATTTCTTCAAAGACACTTTCTATCCCTTTTTCTCTCTCTTCCTCCTCTGGTACTCCTATAATGCGAATATTGCTCCGTTTGGATTGGTCACACAGTTCTCTTAATTTTCTTTCATTCTTAGAGATCCTTTTATCTCTCTCTGCCTCAGCTTCTTTGTATTCCTGGTCCCTGTCTTGTAATTCCTTGATCGTGTCTTGAACCTGATTCAGTCTGCTGTTGAGCCCTTCGATGGCTTGTTTCATTTCTGCATTGTCTTTCCTCACTTCCCTCACTTCCTCCCTCAGCTCTTGCACATTTTTCTGTAGATCCGTCAGCATGGCTATGACTTTTATTCTGAATTCTTTTTCTGGAAGACTGTGAATGTCCATTTCTTCAGATTGTTTCTCTGGGGTGGTGTTTGTCTGAAGCTTTGTCTGTATCATATTCTTCTGTCTTCTCATGACTATAGAATTGGTTGTTGGTAGCAAGGAGAGATAAGAAAGGAGAGACAAAAAAAAAGAGATTTCTGCTAATAATAAAAAAGTAAAAGGAGAGAGAGAGAAAGGAAAAGAAAGAAAAGGAAAAGGCAGCAACACCTAAAAGAAAACAGCAACAACAACAAAAAAAAAAAGAAAAAAAAAGAAAAAAGAAAAGAAAAAAACACCAAAACGCCCACCGGGGGTGGTTTCTGTGTGAATGCTGTAGGTGGCGCTATTGCTCCACTATTCCAGAGCCGTGGCCACGTCGCTCCACACTGCCCTTTAAAGCTGTGGCCGGGTGAGAATGAATGGGAGGCTTTGAAAGAGAGGGAAAGAAAAAAAGGAAAAGAAAGGGGAGAAAAAAGAATAAAAAAAAAAAAGCCACCGAGAGTGGGTTCTGCGCGAGTGCTGTAGGTGGCGCTGTTGCTCCACTATTCCAGCGCCACTATAGTTCTGGCTGGGTTGGAAACAATGGGAAGCTGTTGATCTCCGTGGGGGTCTCAATGGCGGGCACTCTTTCCCAGTCGCCAGCCACGGGGTCCAAAGCTCCCCAGGACTCCCAGCGTGTTGGGCTCAGTTTGCGGGGCTATCCGGCCCCTCTACTGAGCTCCTGTCTCTTTAAGACCGCTGAGGTAGAGCGCGCGCTTTTCTTCCCTTTTTTCTCCTTTCTTTTTCCTTCCCGGAGCCTGCCGCGGGCAACTTGCACGTTCCGGGCTGGGACCCTGTGCCCTCTGTCTCTCCTATCTCCGCTACACCGCCGGCCGTGTGTCGGCGCTCCCGGCGCAGACTTCCACTCCCTCCCGGCTCTGAATCCTCTCCTCCCGCCGGAGCGCTGGGGGAGAGGAGCGCTCGGTCCACTCGCGGCTCCGTACCTTACCCGCCTTGCCGGGACTCCCGCCGGAGTGCTGGGGTGCAGGGGCGCTCTGGTCTCGCTGGATTGTGTTTCCGTCCCGCCTCGCCGGGTGCCGAGTCCTCTGTCCGGAGTGTCTGGCCGCCGGAGCTCTGGGGGGTCGTGAGCGCTCAGTCCCACCGGGTCGCCGCCCCGTATCCTGTCCGCCTCACCGGCTGCCAAGTTCTCACAGGTGTAGCTGTACGCTGTGCACTTTCCTGTGTATTCTGGTCTCTCTTTTAGGGATAGTTGTATTTGCTGTATTTTCGTGAATAAATATAATGTTGGGAGGAATTTTTCTGCTGGTCCGTTCACGACGCCATATTCCCGGAAGTCTCTTCTTACTGTAGTTTTAATTTAGTGTAAATTAAATGACTAATTATGTTGAACATATTTTCATGTGCTTATTGGCCATTTGTATATCTTTCATGGAGAAATGTCTGTCCTTTGGTCCTTTCTACATTTTTAGCTGAGATGTCTTTCTATTAATGAGTTGTAGGAGTTCTCTATATAGTCCAGATACAAGTCCCTTGTCACATATACAATTTGCAAATATTTTTCCCAATATGTGAGTTGTCTTTTCACTTTCTTGATGGTACTTTTAAAGCACAAAAGTTTTAAATTTTGATGAAGTCTAGTTTACATATTTTTTCTTTTGTTTTTGTGCTTTTGGTGTCATATCTAAAAAAATCATTGCCCAATCCAAGGTCACAGAGACTTAACATGTATATTTTCTTTTTCTTTTTTAATTAAGGTATCATTGATGTATAATCTTATGAAGATTTCACATGAAACATTGTGGTTTCAGCATTCACTCATATTTTTGAATCCCCCCCACCCCACTGCAGTGTCTGTCCATCAGCACAGTAAGATGCTATAGTCATTACTCGTCTTCTCTGTGCTGTACTGCCTTCCCCGTGACCTACCTATACTGTCAGTGCTAATTATAATGCCCCTTAATCCCCTTCTCCCTCCCTACCCACCTACCCTCCCTGGCCCCTTCCCTTTGGTAACTGCTGTTAGATTCCCTTTAATACATAACCTTGAAGTTCCCTTTAACACACAGCCTTGAACAACAGCTGCACCCAAGTGTAGCTAAATCCCTTATTGTCTATAGCAGTTTCTAAGTTCAGTTTCTGTTTCTCAGAAGTCTCAAGGCCACCATCCTGTTCACCGAGGCCCTAAATTCCTATATAAGCAGCCCCCCTCGCTGCTGCTCTCTCTCTCTCTTTCAAGACAGCCACTCTGCCTCTTTGTCTCACAGGGAATAAAACCACGCTGATGGAGTTCTCGTGTCCTTCTTTGCGAGCGAGTGAGCCGGGTAGCTAAAGAACCCTTTCATGGGTGTTTCTGCCCAGTTTAGGATCTCCCGGTCGCCTGCTCTTCCCTAGGAATTCAAGCTGCACCGGGAATCCCATAGCGCCCGGCCCCTCCGGACACGGGGGCTCCTCAGCGCCCTCCATCTCCCTGAACACCTCCCAGCATCCACCACCCACGCCAAAGGATCGGTGAGTCACCCTCCCCCAGCAAGTGACTAAAGCACCTCTGTGAGGGCCTGAGGAGTGACCGTTGAATGTCCAGCACCCTCGTGGCCTCACTGCAGGCGGGGGACCGCCCCCAGTCACAGCCTTCATTGGCTACGGCTGTGCCCCTGGTCACTTCCAGTCCAATTTCTCTTGTCCCCAGCAGGCGAGAGACTTGCCCTCAGTCCCGTTTCTCTCGTCCCCAGCAGGCGAGAGACTTGCCCTCAGTCCAGTTTCTCTCGTCCCCAGCAGGCGAGAGACTTGTCTCCTAGACCCGCAGCAGGTCAGTGATGCCCCCAGTCCACTAGTTTCTCCCATCCCTCTTGCACCCCTACTAGACCCACAGCAGGTCAGTGACGCCCCAGTCCCTCTTGTCCCCAGCAGGCAAGAGACGGCTCCCACTGTGACGCTTCCGTTTCCAACAGGCTCCGTACTTTTGTACTCACTGCCCGGGGCGGTGCCAAAAGTCCTGGCGCCAGGCACCTGCTGGCCCGCTTGCCCGGGGCAAGCTCACCCCTCCAGTGACAGTGGTGAAGACCCTTCACTTGGAGTCGGGGTTCTAAGCCCCCTAGGGACGCCTGGGGTGTGATACAGACACTCCACTGTGAGAGTCACGATGGGAGCGTCCCCCTCCATCCCTGCCGATTCCCGTTAGGCTGCCTCCCAGACAATTTCAAAACTCTTTATTTACATCCAGATCTAAAACCCTCCAAGCTAATTCAGCTCTGCAGCCAGATTTGGCCCCAATATCCTTTAGACAATAAAACAATTTGGCCTCAATATGGGTCCTTAGACCCTAAAGTCCTTCAGGACCTCCACAACTTCTGTGAGCGTTCAGGCAGATGGAAGGAAATTCCCGATATTCCATCTTTCTTCTGTCTTCAAAATAAGCCTTCTCTGTGTAGCTCTTGTCACCCAAAACATGTCCTTGCTGTCCTTTCAAGCTCTCCAAGCGCTCCCTCTTCCTCCCTAGACCCAGATCCTGCAGATGAACTCCCCCCTTGTCGCTCAGCAGCCCAAAGCTCAGTCAATTCCCCACCCCCACCTGCCTTTGCTCCCCCCATGGGGACGCAACCACCCGCCTCCAGTCTCACATACAACTCCTCTGTTTCCAGCCTTACTCCCACCACCCACAACCTATACCCTCCCCTCCCTTCTTCTGTGCCGCCTGCCTTCACCCCTCCGACCCTCCCTTCTTCTCCTTCCACAGCCTCCTTACCACCTCCCCCGCTCTCTCCCCAGCCAGCCCTCCCTCCTTCTCCTTCCACAGCCTCAGTATCCACCCCCCCGGTCTCTCCCCACCCTGACTCCTGTTCCGTCCCCTTGCCTCCCAGTCCGCCTGCCACTCGCAGTCACACTAAAGCTCACCTCTTAGCCCCACTGAGGGAAGTAGCAGGAGCCGAAGGTGTCATCAGAGTACATGTTCCCTTTTCCCTTTCTGACCTCTCGCAAATCGAGAAGCGTCTCGGCTCCTACACTTCCAACCCTACAACCTATACTAAAGAATTTCAATACCTCACCCAATCCTACAATCTCACTTTCTATGACCTCCATGTCATCATGTCTAGTACCCTCCTGCCCGAGGACCGCAGGTGAGTCTGGGAACAGGCTAGAGCCCATGCAGACGATATGCACCTCACCAACCCCACTCACCCCACGGGACCAGAAGCAGTGCCAGATAGAGACCCAGGATGGGACTATAACCATCCCCGAGATATCATTCACCGAGACCAGTTTACTACTTGTCTCGTAGCAGGTCTCCGAAAAGCAGCCAATAAAGTCATTAATTATGAAAAATTACAAAATGTCCTTCAAGATAAGGACAAAAACCCTTCAGCCTTCCTAGACAGGCTCACACAAGCCCTCTTACAATACACCAGTCTAGATCCAGAAACTCCTGATGGGCGGCAACTCCTAATGACTTATTTCTTTGCTCAAAAGTTTTCCCGATATAAGAGCAAATCTAAAGAAGCTTGAACAGGGGCCCCTTATGCCACAGTCCAAAATTTTAGCCGTAGCCTTCAAAGTGTACAATGGGAGAGATGAGAAAGCCTTAAAACATAAATACCAGCTAAAACACCAAATGACGGCTAAAGCCTTTCCTCCCATGACTGGCAACTTCCGAGGGCCTGAGGAAAAAGCACCATCAAGACCATGCTACAGGTGTGGCCAAGAAGGCCATTGGGCAAGAGCTTGCCCCAACCCGAGAAAGCCCTTTGGGCCCTGCCCAAGTGCCACCTCCTTGGACATTGGGCAGTCGAGTGTCCAAGTGCTCAGAGAAGCACACGGCCAATTGACTCTGCCCTGTCCCCAGCCGCTATCTTCAACCTAGCAGACGAGGATTAGCGGGGCCCAGGGCTCTCTCGAATCACCACCGTCATCACCACTGAAGAGCCCCGGGTGACAGTCATGGTGGCAGGAATCCCACTCTCCTTCCTCATCGACACCGGAGCTTCTTACTCCGTTCTGTGTTCGTATTAGGGCCCCGTCTCCCGTTCTTGCATATCTACCATTGGAGTTTGCGGCACCCCTTACCAGCCCTTTTCAACCGCTCCCCTCACTTGCACTATAACTTGAACCACTTTCACACACTCATTTCTCATTATCCCATGCTGTCCTACACCCCTTATTGGCAGAGACATTTTACACAAATTAGGAGCTTCTATTTCTTTTCGTCCCTCACATCACCTCAACTCAGACTCGCCAGCGGTCCATATCCTCCTCTGTCTTCAGAGCTCCCCCTTCCCCATTCCAGCTCCACCCTTACCGCCAAACCTTGTAAATCCCTCCATGTGGGACACGAATAACCCATCCCTAGCTAAGTGCAACCCAGTTCAGATCAGTCCTAAAAACCCAAACTCCTGAACTTCCGGGAATATGGCGACGTGAACAGACCAGCAGAAAAATTCCTCCCAACATTATATTTATTCACGAAAACACAGCAAATACAACTATCCCTAAAAGAGAGACCAGAATACACAGGAAAGTGCACAGCGTACAGCTACACCTGTGAGAACTTGGCAGCTGGTGAGGCAGACGGGATACGGAGTGGCGACCCGGTGGGACCAAGCGCTCCCCACCCCAGAGCTCCGGCGGCCAGACACTCCGGACAGAGGACTCGGCACCCGGCGAGGCGGGACGGAAATGCGATCCAGCGAGACCAGAGCGCCCCTGCACCCCAGCACTCCGGCGGGAGTTCCGGCAAGGCGCGTAAGGTATGGAGCCGCGACCTGGTGGACCGAGCGCTCCTCTCCCCCAGCACTCCAGCGGGAGGAGAGGATTCAGAGCCGGGAGGGAGTGGAAGTCTGCGCCGGGAGCGCCGACACACAGCCTGTGGTGTAGCGGAGATAGGAGAGACAGAGGGCACAGGGTCCCAGCCCAGAACGAGCAAGTTGCCCGCGGCAGGCTCCGGGAAGGAAAAAGAAAGGAGAAAAAAGGGAAGAAAAGCGCGCGCTCTACCTCAGCGGTCTTAAAGAGACAGGAGCTCAGTAGAGGGGCCGGATAGCCCCGCAAACTGAGCCCAGCACGCTGGGAGTCCTGGGGAGCTTTGGACCCCTTGGCTGGTGACTGGGAAAGGGTGCCCGCCATTGAGACCCCCACGGAGATCAACAGCCTCCCATTGTTCCCAACCCAGCCAGAACTATAGAGTGGCTCTGGAATAGTGGAGCAACAGCGCCACCTACAGCACTCGCGCGGAACCCACTCTCAGTGGCTTTTTGTTTTTTGTTTTTTGTTATTGTTTTTTCTCCCCTTTCTTTTCCTTTTTTTCTTTCCCTCTCTTTCAACAGCCTCCCATTCATTCTCACCCTGGCCACAGCTTTAAAGGGCCGTGTGGAGCGACGTGGCCACGGCTCTGGAATAGTGGAGCAATAGCGCCACCTACAGCATTCACACAGAAACCACCCCCGGTGGGCGTTTTGGTGTTTGTTTTTTTTGTTTTGTTTTGTTTTTTTGTTGTTGTAGTTGTTGTTGCTGTTTTCTTTTACGTGATGCTGCTTTTTCTTTTTCTTTCTTTTGTTTTCCTTTCTCTCTCCTTTTACTTTTTTATTATTAGTAGAAATTTCTTTTTTTTTTCCTTTCTCTCCTTTCTTATCTCTCCTTGCTACCAACAACCAATTCTATAGTCATGAGAAGACAGAAGAATATGATACAGACAAAGCCTCAGACAAACACCACCCCAGAGAAAGAAGCTGAAGAAATGGACATGCACAGTCTTCCAGAAAAAGAATTCAGAATAAAAGTCATAGCCATGCTGACGGATCTACAGAAAAATGTGCAAGAGCTGAGGGAGGAAGTGAGGGAAGTGAGGAAAGACAATGCAGAAATGAGACAAGCCATCGACGGGCTCAACAGCAGATTAAACCAGGTTCAAGACACGATCAAGGTATTACAAGACAGGGACCAGGAATACAAAGAAGCTGAGGCAGAGAGAGATAAAAGGATCTCTAAGAATGAAAGAAAATTAAGAGAACTGTGTGACTAATCGAAACGGAGCAATATTCGCATTATAGAAGTACCAGAGGAAGAAGAGAGAGAAAAAGGGATAGAAAGTGTCGTTGAAGAAATAATTGCTGAAAACTTCCCCACGCTGGGGAAGGAAATAGTCTCATAGTCCACAGAAGCCCACAGATCTCCCAACACAAGGGACCCAAAGAAGACAACACCAAGACACATAATAATCAAGATGGCAAAGATCAAAGACAAGGACAGAGTATTAAAGGCAGCTAGAGAGAGAAAAAAGATCACCTACAAAGGAAAACCCATCAGACTGTCATCAGACTTCTCAACAGAAACCTTACAGGCCAGAAGAGAATGGCATGATATATTTAACGTAATGAAACAGAAGGGCCTCGAACCAAGAATATTGTATCCAGCACGATTATCATTTAAATATGATGGAGGGATTAAACAATTTCAAGACAAAAGAAAGTTAAGAGAGTTTGCCTCCCATAAACCACCACTACAGGATATCTTAAACGGACTGCTATAGAGGGAAACACCCCTAAGGCTAAAAAGATGTCACCAGACAAAATAAAAGCATAGCAAAGAAAGCAGACCATCCAAATAACAACTAAAGGCAAAGAATAAAACACCTAATATATAAAGAAAGGAGGAGGAAGAATAGGAAGGGAGAGATAAAGAAACATCAGACGGCGTTCACAATAACTTAACAAGAAAGTTAAGTTAGATTCTCAGATAATAAAGAAGCAACCCTTGAACCTTTGGTAACCACGAATCTAAAGCCAGCAATGGCAATAAGTACATATCTATCAATAATCACCCTAAATGTAAATGGACTGCATGCACCAATCAAAAGACACAGAGTAACAGAGTGGATAAAAAAGCAAGACCCATCTATATGCTGCTTACAAGAGACTCACCTCAAACCCAAAGATATACACAGACTAAAAGTGAAGGGATGGAAAAAGATATTTCAAGCAAACAGCAAAGAGAAAAAAGCAGGTGTTGCAGTACTTGTATCAGATAAAATAGACTTCAAAACGAAGAAAGTAGCAAGAGATAAAGACGGACATTACATAATGATAAAGGGGTCAGTCCAACAAGAAGATATAACCATTATAAATATATATGCACCCAACACAGGAGCATCAGCATATGTGAAACAAATACTAACAGAAGTGAAGGAGGAAATAGACAGCAATGCAATAATTCTAGGAGACTATAACACGCCACTCACTCCAAAGGATAGATCAACCAGGCAGAGGATAAGTAAGACACAGAGGCACTGAACAACACACTAGAACAGATGGACCTAACAGATATCTACAGAACTCTGCACCCAAAAGCAGCAGGATACACATTCTTCTCAAGTGCACATGGAACATTTTCCAGAATAGACCACATTCTAGGCCACAAAAAGAACCTCAGTAAATTCAAAAATATTGAAATCTTACCAACCAACTTCTCAGATCACAAAAGTATAAAATTAGAAATAAATTTCAGAAAGAAATCAAAAAGGCTCACAAATACATGGAGACTTAACAACATTCTCCTAATGAATCAATGGGTTAACGACCAAATCAAAACAAAAATCAAAGAATATATGGAGACTAATGACAACAACAACACAAAGCCACAACTTCTGTGGGACGCAGCGAAGGCAGTCTTAGGAGGAAAGTACATTGCAATCCAGGCCCATTTAAAGAAGGAAGAACATTCCCAAATGAACAGTATAAGGACACAATCATTGAAATTGGAAAAAGAAGAACAAATGAGGCCCAAAGTTACCAGAAGGAGAGACATAATAAAGATCAGAGAAGAAATAAATAAAATTGAGAAGAATAAAACAATAGAAAAAAATCAATGAAACCAAAAGGTGGTTCTTTGAAAAAATAAACAAAATAGATAAACCCCTAGCCAGACTCATTAAGAGAAAAAGAGAATCTACACACATAAACAGAATCACAAATGAGAAAGGAAAAATAACGACGGACCCCACAGAAATACAAAGAATTATAAGAGAATATTACGAGCATCTATGTGCCAACAAGCTGCAAAACCTAGAAGAAATGGACAACTTCTTAGAAAAATACAGCCTTCCAAGACTCACCAAGCAGGAAACAGAAAAACTAAACAGACCAATCACCAGCAACGAAATTGAATCGGTAATCAAAAAACTACCCAAGAACAAAAGCCCTGGACCTGATGGATTCACCTCTGAATCCACCACTTCTCTACCAGACATATAGAGAAGAAATAACACCCATTCTCCTTAAAGTTTTCCAAAAAATAGAAGAGGAGGGAACACTTCCAAACTCTTTATATGAAGCCAGCATCACTCTAATACCAAAACCGGGCAAAGACCTCACTAAAAAAGAAAATTACAGACCAATATCCCTGATGAACGTAGATGCAAAAATACTCAACAAAATATTAGCAAACCGAATTCAAAAATA